>JASANF010001692.1:0-39798 GCA_030248245.1 Trissonchulus sp. WLG1_4 | reverse complement strand
ATCCCATCTTCATTTGGCCTCACAGGTTTTTAGAAATAATAGGGGATAAAACGACAGAGAATAAGGAAAGGGACAGACGAATAAGGATAAATCTCGGCTGCAAATTTCTGTTTTCTACAATATCAAACAATTCAGAAGATATTTCCGGATCTCACAATCACACCAAACGATCACTCACGTCGCACACTTTCAGGAAATAATCTAGAAAAACTTCGTTACTGATTACTTTTTATCGTCATATAAAGTCTTGATCTGCAAGAAATTTTTCCAATTCATTATGAAATACTGGACAAAATTTCTATTGTCACAATGTGCACACATTAAGAATGTGTAGTTCCATTCTAAATAATACTAAAATTAATTGTAAAATATTGCGATAGTTAATATTACAGTTGATTGTCAAGACAACAATGATCACGGGTTCACGACATCTTGACATGTGCGGACAGACTTTCGCATACACACACACTTGCACACACACACAACAAACAGACAGGCTGGCTACGCCTGCTCAGTGCAGCAGCCAGCAGGCTGCAGTGATGCACTGAAACTATGCATGATTTACATGCAAATTTAGTTTCAGTGCATCACCTGAACTTAGTATGCACGGCCGCTGAGGCCGCGCAAAAATAAGCTCAAGCCTGCGTTTTGAGAAGTCACGCAAACAGTCCAAATCTGGTCGCTTGCATGAGCATGCATGGTAGTGTAGTAGGGTTGTAGTGCGTCTGCCCTTTTGGAACTGATCGTGTCACTGTAGGCCTGGGGAGGAGGGTTAGAAGGTACCTTCCGTGTATTATGCGGGGCATCAAAAAGAAGCTAAAAGCAAAAAAGTTGCAAAAAATATCTAATTTTTTCAAAAATTGTCCTTTTTACCAAAAAACTAAATTCTTTGCGTATTTTGTGAGTTCAAGTCCACTGTCGGGGCAAGCCCCCCTTCCAAAAATTTCGAAAAATCCCGGACAAGGCCCTCCCAGACTGCGACCCCGTGTACTACGTTACCGCTGGATCTACTTCTTGTATATATACTGTTTCACTTTGGCGCCCCAGCCAAAGGGCTGTCCCCACCAATAAGACCAAACTTTTGACTTTTGTCAATTTAGATGAAACACGGCTACAAAGTTTAGCTAGAGGTGCTAAATATTACGTAATTTTCACGAAAACCTGACGAATTAACCCAAATCAGTGAAACCTACAAAATTTTAATTAAATTTTTGTGCAAAAGATAAAAATTTGAGACAAGTTTAGTTTACCACTAGAGCATAAAAGGGATGGGTCAAAAAATTCTGCTTCTTTTATTCAAAAATTAATTTGAATTATTAACTCTGCCTTTTCCCTTCCCAATCAGTATCTATGTAATCTACTATATATACAATATACATACTACTCACTCTCCATCCTCTGTGCTACAGATTACAGTACCCAGCATAACATCACAAGTTCTGTTCAATCAAGAGCTCTAGAAATGCAGTAGCTGTCTATCTGGCTTCAAACCTAATGTCTTTGTGCGTCCTTCAACTAATGTACCTCAACAATCATGCAAATATAGCCGAGTCTACTTCAGGCTGACTGGGAACAAAAACTGAAATAGATTCTCTACTGATTGCTAGATGGGGGCGTCAAGCTGACGCACTGGGAAAATGAGAATGCGAACCAAAAAGAAACGCAGTGGGAGAAATACGAATGGAAGCCAAACCTAGATAATATGTGTGTAAGCATACGAAGGCGTAGCCCGAGGGTGGAATGAATGAAGCCATCCCAGAATTTTTTCTGACTAAAATTGTACACAAGGGTCCCTTTGGTTTTCATGGTTCGATCGGAAAAAAAATCCGATGCCTCCAGTTGACCAAAATTGGCCAAAAAAACAAAAATTTCTCGTTTTTTTCTAAGGGTTGTGAAACCCCGGACCCCCGCAACTCTGTGGCTTATTATTCCTTGCTATTATCTTTCACCAAAGCCTATGCATTGATACAACTACTCCATACACATTCGGGCTGTAAGTGGTTAAACTGACGTACATGTCAAATGTATCACGAAACTGCTTAAAAAAATAATCCACACTGTTCATTCGCACTGACGAAACAACAAGTAATAGATGAGTTCAAATCAGCCTACAAAATCAACATACATGAATGAATCAATTGTAAACCCACCCACATAACCTGTCGTCTATGCAATTGTGGCTTCAGCATCACTTGATTAATGGCCAAAAGAGAAAGAATATACAACACACAACTAAAACTGAATCATGATGCCAGGAAGTCCGACAGTGGTTGACAAAGTTAGTATTAAGATTGGGTTGTCCTTTTGTTTTGCAATGATCGGCAACGTCATTAAATTAAGCATATATACATTAGTAAAACTATAGCCCCTAGCATGAAATTAAGCAAGATAACAATTGAGCAATTGAAAAAACAGTACCTGAGGTATGTATTACTGTTGTTTTGATACCGCAAAATAATTTAAATATGATATAAATATGATACTTGGAATTTAAATAAAATACTTTTGATATTTGATACTTGGAAAAAATTTAAATATGATATAAATATGATACCTCGAATTTAAATAAAATACTTTTGATATTTGATACTCGGAAAAAATTTAAATATAATATAAATATGATACCAAATAATTTAAATATAATACCATAATTTAAATATGATACTTTTGATATCAATTCTAATATTGATAACCGAAGTGGCGAAGTATCATATTCATATCAAAACTTCAAAAGTATCAAAATACTACACAATCAAACGAACTACCACGCTACTGCCTATTGATTGATTTTCTTACATCTTTCACCGACTAAAATTTTACACAAGGGTGCCCCCTTTGGTTTTTATAGTACAGCTCGACTGGCAATGCCCTCTAAAATTAAAGAAACGAAGCAGTAGCCAATCAAAATACGAAGGCGGAGCAAATAGCGAGATCAAAGAATGCCGCCGTTCTTAGCCTGCACAAACATCAAAAAAGTGCCGCCTTTAAGCGTGGGAATCAAAATTTTGATATTCAATATGATACCTCGAATTTAAATATGATACTTTTGATATTTGATACTTGGAAAAAATTTAAATATGATATAAATACAATACTTTGAATTTAAATATGATACTTTTGATATTTGATACTCGGAAAAAAATTAAATATGATATAAATACAATACCTTGAATTTAAATATGATACTTTTGATATTTGATACTCGGAAAAAATTTAAATATGATATAAATATGCCAAATAATTTAAATATGATACCATAATTTAAATATGATACTTTTGATAACAATTTTAATATTGATAGTGGTATCAAAAGTCTTAATACCCAAGTATCATATTTATATCAAAAGTATCAAAATGGTATCAAAACAACAGTAGTATGTATGTACATACATACAGATAAATAAGTCATCAGTCCTATCAGATTTTGACATATCATAAACACTATAAACTCTATATTTGTACATCTCGTCAGTTCGGCCATTATAAAAAACTAGGACTAAAACAACAAAGCTAACTTTTAGCTTCACTTCACGATGTGGGACTGCGCTGCAGAAACATGAAATAAGAAAAGTGAAAAACTAGTCTGAAAAAATTTTAAAATGAAAATTAATAAAAAAAGTTTTTAATAAACTTCACATCATGCGCCTGAAAGAATTTGTTACGCCCTGAGTTTCAAAGAGTAAAACAAGATTATTAATAGTTAACCAGCGATGAAAATATTTCGCATATAATCTGCAGCTCGACTGAAACGCGGCAGAAGCGCCGTCAACTCCCATTAACGGAGAAAATTCTATCATTCTTCATTCCATGGCTTTTATGAGACCTCCGAGAAATATATATCTGCACAGACAATACTAAACTCAAAAGCACACCACTCAAACTGCCACAACATCTAAGAATGCCGTTCGTAAGCGGGGGGAGATATTATGAGACCCTGTTAGATCTGTTCTTTCACATTCTTCTGCCCCCCCCCCCCCCCCATAAGTCCAAATCAACTGTTAGCCCGACAAAACCATTTGAAATTAGTGCTAAATCACGCTCCCCCTCCCCACAGTCGCATTCGGCCCTTTAACCCTCTTCCCAGATTTCCTCAACTGCCCACTGACAGCTAACGTAAAGAATGCCAAAACAAAATTAAAAATACAGAATATATGGACTCGGCGGTCTAGGATAAAAATCCAAAAAAAAGCCGACTTAACGAAGGAAAATCATTAATTTTTAGACGACCAAACTAAACTAACCAACCGCCTGCTCCACAGATGGAAACCAGAGACTGAAGGACGTCAATGAAACAAGTCCCAGGAGAGGGATTCCGCAAGACAGTTTCTCATGACGCACTTTTAACACAGCAGGTCCTTGGTATTGTTTGTTGGTATCGATGGCGACTTATTTTACCAATGTCCTGTGATGACATAATAATAGGAGTGGGAGACGGCAAGACTCGAAAAAGTATTACATCACGATCATGAAGTAATTAAGGACCCATTCCTTTATATTAAACGAACTAGACTTTATACCAAGGTTTTGGAATGCCTTATCGGACCAAACTTCTTCAAATAAAGTTTTAAACGTTTTTGTCACGTTTACAATGCAACGCATTTTTAGACCTTACGTACATTTATGGTGATTTTACTTAGTGTATTGCTGTGCCAGCGGTCATGCATCAAGTCTCACACGTAATGTGAGTTCTGCGGGCAATGAGCTTACACCGTTCAGCAATATGTACGTTCAGCCGGCAAAATTTACAAAATATACAATATTGTAAATATATACATTATAGTATTAGATTACATTAGTATTATATATACATTATTAGTGCCGTGATTATTTCGTAATTTTGACGGCTGAACGGGCATGCGGCTGTAAGTATAAACCAACCCTTATCTATATTATACTAGAACAGTTTCCTAACCAACAATGCAAACGACAAATCGTCTGGGCTTAAACCTGCAACAGTGCGTGCCCTAAAAATACAGAAGAAATCAATCTTCCAAATTTCTCGAATGACCACAAATTCCAGAATCGAGGCAACGAATATTTACTGACGGTTAAGAACGACACCTCAAAAACAAATAAAAAATCATATGCATATTGCATCATCAACATTGTATTTATAAAATACAGCCATTTACAAACAATAATAATTGTGTATGTATACATATTGAAAATAAAAAAAATTTCTTTTACATCTGCCTAATCAAATCACATCTTCCCTGTTGCGACAGTGTATTGTAACTAAAACATAATATTTTACTATACAATAAAAAATACAACCCGTAAAGTAAACACTGACATCCAACTAACAACAAGCCAAAGTAATAGTATACTGCATAATATTTTGAGTCCAACCTCACAGTTAAACTGCAACCGCATTAAAAAGATTCAACATGGACATGCAACATTAATAGTGAATCTAATTGTTGTGCTGTTTTTTCAAGAAAAAAATAAAACAGTAAATTATCAAACAATAATCAAGTACTATACTAACTACAAGCATTTCAAAACAATAAAAGCGTACATGGATCAATCCCTGCAAACTTTCAGGCAGAAACTACTGGGGCCTGTTCCTCAGTCTACAAGTCTTACAATTTATTATAACAATATTGTAAAAGCCAAATCAGGTTATTCATTACGATTGTAATGAATTCGTCATATAACTTCATTACAAATCACCTGATTCGAACCTACAATATTGTTACATCGTTAAGACGTGTAAAGCTGAGCAACAGGGCCCTGGTGGTACTATTCTTTCTCTTACAACACCGTTGACGTTCTGAGCGCTAAATGTATACACATGTCTGACAACGTTCAGAGACAAATACCATGTAATATCAGGAGTACATAATATTATGTACTCCTGGTAGTACTCCTATTAAGTACTCCTGGTAATATGTATAACCACAATCAATAACATTTTCTGCGACTCCAATGAGTGATTTCGTTTGCTTCCCCGTGATATCCATCATCATGTATAAATTCAAAAAGATTTTCGAACATCTATCTATTTAGTCTTAGTTCAGTAAGCTAAAGAGGCAAAAGAAACAAGCGGTTCCACTACGAAAAGAACTAACTGACCGTATAAAGAGTAGAGCGAGTAGTCATAAAACTCGCGCCACCTGTTTTGTCCCGAGGTTCAGCAATTTCTCGTCAGACTTTCGCACACGTTAGAATAGCCAGTAGTCAATTCCTGTTGTTATCAAAAAGCACTACCGCATAAAACTGCACTATAGACGATATAAATATAATTTGATTTGACTAATAATAGCATATATTATAATATGCAAATTAGATTTGTGATTTCAAATCTTCGCCAGCAGCTCTTCCACACTTTGAACTGGTAGTGAGCAGGCAAAATCCTTGCACACAAAGGCAGTTGCCTTGTCTTGCACTGGTTTCAGCTCAGCCAAATGCGGCACGGTGGATCGAAGTTGGCTGTCTGGAACAAAAAATGCAAAACAGTCTAGCACGAAAACTTGAATCCTCGATTACAAAACAATGACTGGATCAACTTAAAAATTTAACAGTACGGACTACTACGGGTCTCAAGGTGAGACATTCAATTTTTTTGTAAACTTTGCAGTCAATTCGACATTCTAACAAAACAATCGGCAAAACCACATAAAATTAATGTGACGTCAAAAGATACGCAATGATGCAATGTATTATGTTGGTAGTAAAGAGGTTCGTTAAGGGCACCCCACATAAACTTGTTGTGGCTGCTTATTAGGAATTACTGATTTGAACCCTAACTCAATCAGTTCAACCAAGAGTACATAATGGGAAGAGTATGACACTCTTCCCATCGGCCAGCTTGGCAGCGCGGTAGATGCGTTGCACAATAACGGCCAAAAAGGGTCCCAAACGGGACCCGGTCCCAAATGGGTACCTGGTACCCAAACGGGCCCTGCAGGTACCCAAATGGGCCCTCCAGGTACCCAAACGGGACCCAGGTACCCAAACGGGACCCAGGTACCCAAATGGGCCCTCCAAGTACCCAAATGGGACCCCAACGAATCTGATTGGCTGTTGGGGGTACCCAAACGGGACCCAGGTACCCAAATGGGACCTCTTTTCAAAGCCAACAGCCAATCAGATTGCAGCAGCCTTTAGCTCCGCCTACAATCAAACTACCGTAATCCCGCGTGCAGCAGCATACGTAGCGATGCCAATAACGCTGTTTTTTCTTGTTTTTTAGCTTTTTGCTGCCCTAAAGACTTATTATAGGACCTAAACAAAGTATTGGTAAACTAATGAAGCTTATTTTTTAAAACAGACGTTGTTCAAAATGCTAACTTTTTGCCATTTTATGCCGTTTTTCATGAATATATACCTAATTTTAGCTGCATCTATGTTTGTGAGTAGGGAAAGAATCATGGTCGGATTGTTCCTATTTAGTGATGGTTAAAGACAGCAATATATTGAACGTGAGCCCAGCTGTTGTGGCTTGTTTTTTGCCCGATTTTGGTAGAATAAATTTTCTAGAATTTGACAGATTTTTTTGAATTGTCGTGAATTTGAAAGATTTAGTTTTTAGTTTGCAATTTGGTCGAACTTACCCCCTTATCCAAAATGGATTTATCGAATTTGATTCAGCGGATTTAGCGCTGCTAAATCTTTTTCTAAAATTCCAGTATTTAGCCGATGTAGCGGATTTAGCGCGCGCCTAAATTCGATAATTCCAATACATCCAAACAATTTTGGATAAGCTTTTTAACTAAATCTGCTAAATCTGCTAAATCTCGCATCTGCTAAATCCGCTAAATCCGTGAATTTTGGATAAAACTTTCAGATTGTTGTACTGCACAACTTGGCTTTGTGCATTCGGGTCACTAATCATTTCCGCTTGTAACTTTGGTTATGATATGCGTAACTGCTTTGAACGTTCAACACCCAAATCAAAAGCTCAGAAATTGCACTTTTTGGTAATGTAATTTTAATGACAGTCAGTGTGACTTATGGTAACTCGAAAACTGACGGTGAGCAACTTTATTTTTTGTCCGCTCACCTAAAATGATTCGAGTGAGCGACATGCGCGAGCACTGCAGCTAGCCAATTCTGAGAGGGGGGGGTGGGCACGAACCAACTTTTCCGCCCATTTTTTCTTCGTGAGCCACCATTTTAGCTTTGGGAGCCACCGATTTTGCCGTCGGTACCTTGAGCTACCTTAAAACATTCTGGGGGTGAAGCACCCTGTCTGGGGGGGGGCGAGGTTGCCAACTGGGGGGGGGCTGAAAACCCCCCCGCCCATTACGGTGAGCGAGTAGGGTCTTTTCCGTTATTCCCCCGCCAGCCGTAATTTCTGTTATATTTGACCAAGTTTCATAATGTTAGTACCAGTCGACTCCCCATGACCTCAGGACTTCGAAAATACACTTTTTTGAAAAAATTTTAAAATTTTGAAAAATTTTTTTTTACTTTTTTAAAATTCTATTCCTGGAACGCTAATATTTGGTTTCCGGAATGCCAAAACAAAATCATAAAACATCCAACTTAAAAGTTATAAAACTTAACTTTTTGATGATTTTGTCCTGACAACGCCCCGACAAGCGCAACAAATTCAGTTGAGGAATCACCATTAGGAGATTAACACTTTAAGGTGGTAGTTACGTTTTCGACAGTTTTTATAAAGTGCTATAACTTTTGATTGACTCAATGAATTTAATAGCTGTCTTTTTCACGTTAAAGAACTTGACTGAAACTACAATAATGCACATTATCTAGCTTAAATCTGTAACAAGCTAGTCAGCAGACACTGTCAAAGTAGTCAAATTTCGTGAATTTTTGCATTTTTCTTGTTTTGCTTGTAAAATTGACAGTGTAACTCCAACTAATTTTATTCTTTACACCAACATAACCAATAACAGGGTGAATTTTAATGCTTAGTTTGGTGCATTTATATGATGCAGAAAAGCAGTTACGGACCTTTAATTTTGAATTTTTTCGAATTTTGAAAAATATACAAATATTTGAATCTAATTTTTTCACGAAATAGGCTAAATTGGTACAAATAAAAAAATTGACACATCAAAAATTGTCTAAAAAACATGTAAGGTAACGCATGAAAAGATTGCAACATCAAGACTTGAGATTTAGTCCACGGAAGTACATTTTTACAGATTTCTGTGAATGAAATTGATGTAACGCAAAATTTAAGCAAACAAAATTTTTTAACTTTTAGTATAAAGTAGACACATATGTGTGCCAAATTATCCCAAATTTTGAAAAAAATTCTTTTAGTAGGTGTCAAGTTTCGCGGACTTTTGTGTAATGTACTTTAGTTCAAAAAGAAATGTTACATAAATGTGACGTAATCTCAGAAAGTGAAAAGCGGAAGGCTAAGTTTTGGCATCTAAATTGAAGGTTTATGACATGCCCGTGTGTCATTTTTTTCTTTTTTCAATAAACGGCCGTTTTGACTAGCTACTACTTTGGCTTAGCTTAACATAAAATTTACGAAAAATTGTCGTAACTGGCTGAAAAATATTTTCTGTGAAAATTAAAAATGATAGTTTCAAGCTATTTTAGCAAGCATTTATCTCATAATAAATTATAGTTTCCTAAATTAATATGCGTACTATAAATTATTGATGGAAAATTAATCGTAAGTTGTCAAGTGTTACTCCTGCAAAACTGTCGAAAACGTTACTACAACCTTAAACTAATCCCGGTATTCTGTTTTAGTCATTTTGCTAGCGTGGGAACATTTTATATTTTCGCGCTATGCCTACATATGCATATTCTTTCTACCTTATACTACGTATACATATACCTGCTTACACTGTAAACATACGCATATTTTGATGTTTTAAGATTATTTCGGCATTCCGGACCCAAATATTAGCGTTCCAGGAATAGAATTTGAAAAAAGTGAAACTTTTTAAAATTTTAAAATGTATTTTCGAAGTCCTGAGGTCCAGGGGAGTCGCTTGGTACCAACGTTATGAAATTTGATCAAGTATAACAGAAATTACGGCTGGCGGGCGAATAACGGAAAGACCCAGCGAGTATTCATTTCAGCTGTAGGATAGGAAAAAACTGGAAAGCTTTAAAAACAACTGTTTTACTAATTCGGCAACTTATTAATCTGCAAGTGATTTGCAATTTTCGTAAAATTTAGTCAATGTACAAGAAAATTAACGAAAAGAAAAACTTAATTTGCTCAAACCGCCGTTTGTAGTCTCTAAATCAGGTTACTGACTTGTGTCGAGTCGACACATTTTCGGTGAGCGGACGCAAAAAAGTTTAACCTTTAGACTACCACAATTGTGCCGGTTGGCTGCTTTATGGAGATTTATAAACTCTGAGGGTGCTACAACTTCAGTGGGATTTAAAAATATAGATTTTTAACGCAAAGAATGTGGAAAACATTAGAAATTACCTTAGTAATAACAACATAATAAAAACTATTGCACTTTTGTCACTAGTAAGCTTGTCTTGTCATTTCGGTATTGGCTGTTCTTGGATCGCGTGCAATGTCCACCCCATATTGATTGGCGGAATTGCCTACTGAGCAAGCTATCATACCTTTCACATAACATTCTATATATATATAATGAACATATATGAGGTGACGTGCACTTACATTACAGTCATTTTGTTTCAAAAAAGTTGAAGCATACTTAGATGATAGCATTATAACATAGCTTAGGCCGTATTTTTAAACGGCAATGAAGTGCAACATTTGAAAATTTACATCATTAAAAAGCCTAATTTCTGAGCTGTGCAATGGTGTATTACACATCCAAAACGGTAGAAGCAGTCTAAAGTTACAAACGTAAATACGAGGGCAACCCAGGTGCTAAATCTGGCAAATCCCCGTAATTTTAAGATGATTTAACTCGGCTATAAAATTTGTGCAATTTTAAATCCGCGGATTTATCGGATTTAAAAATTAATACTAATTTAAATGATATAAATGCTAAAAAACAAGAAAAAACAGCATTATTGGCATCGCTACGTATGCTGCTGCACGCGGGATTACGGTAGTTTGATTGTAGGCGGAGCTAAAGGCTGCTGCAATCTGATTGGCTGTTGGCTTTGAAAAGAGGTCCCATTTGGGTACCTGGGTCCCGTTTGGGTACCTGGGTCCCGTTTGGGTACCCCCAACAGCCAATCAGATTCGTTGGGGTCCCATTTGGGTACTTGGAGGGCCCATTTGGGTACCTGGGTCCCGTTTGGGTACCTGGGTCCCGTTTGGGTACCTGGAGGGCCCATTTGGGTACCTGCAGGGCCCGTTTGGGTACCAGGTACCCATTTGGGACCGGGTCCCGTTTGGGACCCTTTTTGGCCGTTATTTTGCAACGCATCTACCGCGCTGCCAAGCTGGCCGATGGGAAGAGTGTCATACTCTTCCCATTATGTACTCTTGGTTCAACCAATACTCGAACTAAAAAAACCTAGTTCAGAAGTTAATGATTATCTGAAGCAGACTATTATGTCGCTGCAGATATTTTACCGGTTTCGCCATTTAGCCAAATGAGCACTTTGTTTGGCAAAAATTTATCTCCCACAGCTGCTAACATGGCCTCTGCAGTTTCGTCACTGCGACTGTTGCTGCTGATCACAATCTAAAAAACCAAAACAGATCACAACTTTAATCAATCAATTATTTGTTTAAATAACATAAATTAATATTATTATAAATAAATTACCACAAACTTAAGTGCTCCTGAATCTTTATTACAGAATTTAAACAGGTATTAATTCTCGTTGGATCAAAAATTTGGCAGCAAAGTAAAAGAAGTATACGGAAAAAACTCGGTTCAAAAATGCAGTCTACCATTGTTGACAAAAAATCTAATGTTTCATCTTGCATAGCTTATCTTCCTTTTTATAGCGAGCGGCCTCTAACCTGACTCCGTGGTTGGTTGTACAGCATTAGTCCACACATCATTTTGGGCAAGGCATACGGAAGTCGATCCAAACGTTTGGCAAATAATTTGAAAATAGCCTCAGCTTTCTGCACATATTCTTCCGTGCCGAACAGAGCACTCAGACGAATCAGATTAATCACTGCAACCGAATTGGCGCTGGGCTCTGCACCATCTTGGTCTGAAAAACTATATTATTGCAGTCCGCTTTTGAGAAAAAATAAAAAATCTTTTGTGACCTTGTCCATTTGTGCCTTTACATTTAAAACCATACTTAATGCATAAAAAACTATTGACCTTTTCATAAATTATATTAACTAGATTAAACTTCAGTAACTCAACATAAGACGAACGTTTATGAACTTTTGTAAACCAACTAAAGCCGTATCATTCGACTTTGCGTTTTTAAGTTAATGAATTTTAAAGTTAATCCTGTGTTAAGCCAATCTAAAATCTGAGTAAAAAGTCTAAACCAAAAATGCTGGCCCTATTTCTGGTCAGATTTTAGAATTTGCTGAACCTTGAAACAAAACAGTTGGCGTGATTTTTGTGACTACTCGCTGTACTCTTTCTCTTGATGCCTGCAATTTGTTCTTTTCGCCGTGAAATCGCATCTTTCTTTTAGCCTCACATTCCAGGATTTTCGGGTTTATACTTTCGCTAATATAATCCAGTCAATATTAATTTACGAATGAAAAGGCCTCAAGATAAAGGGATTTTTCTAATCAATCTATTTTGACGTTTTTTCGTAAAAAATAAAATAAATTCGTCCGATTTATACATATCTGTCGCATCTTTCAAAAATGCTACTAGTTACAGCTCTACCTTCTTTCATTCGAATTATCAGCGTTTCATCTCCCCCGACGGCCTGGAAGTATCCCCCATCCTTGGCGTCCCAGAGCAGCTGGTCTTGTTGCTGCTGCAGCTCCCGGGCCCACATCAGCCACTGGTCGTCGAACGTGGCTTCATAGAGATCCAGCAGGCCAGCGATCAGAAAGGCATAGTCGTCGGCGAAGGCTGACACCGGCGTTTCGCTGAAACATGAAACTGCATAAAGTCCTGGGTCGAACTTAAGTCATCAACTCTCAAAAAGTCTCTTCGTTTGAAACAAAACTCTTCACTAGAGGTAGACGTCGACTGAGTATATTTTACAGGGTTTCGAACCAATTTGAATTTGAACGAGCCTTTACAGCTTGAGATTAATTCCTACAGACAGCCGTATGTCAGTTTAGCCGGAAAATCTACGAAAACATCAGGCCACAACTCACAAGCTGAAATTATATACTATTAAAGGCGTGACCTTCCTAATTTTGCTGGCTGAACGGAAATACGGTTGTGACTATGAATCAACACATATAGACTATATTCAGTTACAGCATTAAACAAGTAGTTTTGATACTTACAAAAGAAATTTAGTCACGATCCAACTAAGACAGTGCTTTTTAATTCCTCAAGTATATAGGCTCCATCTTCTAAGACTGCTTATTTATTCACTGCAATAATTAAATCCAAACTACTACACTGACTGTAAGTTACAATACCTGTCAACTGTTAAGACACACTGTAACCAGCAGCTAGTTTTACTAACTTAAACTTTAATTGACTTAGCTAACTTGTACAATAACTCTTGTAATTAAGAAAATTAAATAAATTCTGCAAACTTACGTACACTAAGTTATTACGTGCGTAAATACGTAATAACTTAGTACGTAAATTACCTCAAGAGTACACAAGCTACGTAGCGTAGCTTGGCCCGGTTCATTGTTTTGACGGGAAACACACACACGCATACACACAAGCATTCATACACACGCACACGTGTAGCATTGAGCCAGCTAGAGTGTTAGGCTATAAATGCGTACTCTTGCTGGTCAGACTGCGAAACTTAATTTAACTATGATTAACTTAAATTAAGCAGCTTAATAATGAAGAAACTAATTAACTAATTAATGCAATAATGCAATATGCAAATTAGCTACTACGAGAGTCAACTAGCTAAACTTGGTATTAGTTTTCGACCTGAAATTTTCATGTTTATTGGCTAAAATTTAGTCACCCCTTTTTCTCTACTGGGCGGTCAAATATTCAGGCATTACCGTAACCTGAATTTTGGCCGAAATCTCTCAATTCAAAAATTCTAAATGTCATTGCTTACGTCAACAAGTGAGTAAGTTCAAGCCTATAAATACCGGCCGAAATTCTCCTTGTCAGCCAGTTTGGGTGTTGCAGCCTGACGTCAGACGTCTGCTGTAACAGTAGCGCGAGGCGCTTTGTGTGGATCACGAGGTGTTACAAGCGACCGAAACTGTTTGTTTTTTGGCGAAGTGCGCGCGCAGTTGAACACGAAGTGTTCGGGCTAGGCCCCTGTGTTGGATTGGTTACGCTGCCGCAGTGCGCGTATCTGGCTCTATTTCCTTTGCTGGTATTTGAGGCTTGTTATTGCCTTTTGTGCTGCCCTCTGTATATAGTGCTCTGTCAGGTATGTGTATTGCTTTGATTGACGTGTTGCGTATATTGTTTAGCTTACATTAAACACGACCGGCGGTCTGAGTTGTGTGGAAGCTTGCGTTAAGGCATTTGGGTATAGCAGTATAGTACACGTAGCGTATTTACGAGATTAAGTAACCTAAACCGAGTGCCAGGCCTTACCACTATCACTAGAACCTGCAGGACCGGTTGACTAGTACTTAAGGCTAGGGCTGCAGCCGGTCACAACACTGCAAACTTACAGTTGGACAATATTTTCCTGTTCATCAGCATAACAACTCCGTAGCAGTTTTTTATTGGCGTATAGGTGTTGTTTTACAAACTTGGCCGCCTGCACCGCCCTTTCAGTCCACTTGGGCTCATGCAGTACCACACCTCCTTTGGCAAAACCACTGATCATCAGACCTACAAATACAAATGCTTGTACGTGCTGTGCTTGTACTTCGGCGTTTTTTGTAAAAAAAAGTACAAGAGGAGGCGCTTTTTTCGCAACTGTTGAAATTTAGAAATTTAGGCCCCGCAACGCAGGTGCTTAAAAATTGAATTGAAGAAAGAAAAATCACGTTTAACTTGTCCAAAACTATGCTACTGCCTACTACAATAAGATTTTGCCAGTGGCGACTGGTCAGTAATGAAGAATACCATTCCAAGCCGTCAACATCTTCGTATCCCTGTGTGGCTTCGGACGCCTGCTGCGGACATCGAATAGGATATCCCTGGCTTGTTGCAGCAACGTGTCTACCTGTTCCTCCGGAAGCCCAAATTTGGCAGCTGTTTTTTCCAAGGATCCAAACACAATCAGGACATTTTGGTTTTCTAGCTCGCCATGTGGATCCTAAAGAGTGTATTAAATAATACATACAAAAAATTAAAGTCTGGTCAGGGCCTCAGGGGCCAACACTGATACAAAATTTACGGAAAAAATAACGCCAATAATAGATGGTGTCATAAATCATGTGAATTGTGTGGGGCATTTTGCAGTCTGAAGAGACACACGTAATGTGAAACGATCCCTACTTACTTACATTTTATAACAAATCATTGCTACTACCAAGGGCGGACGGTGGGGGGGGATATAGGGGATATATCCCCCCCCTTTTGCCCGGAGCTAAAGAAAATTTTTTGGAACCGCATACCAAAAATGGCCGTAAATTGATGAAATTTGGCCTCAAAATCGAAAAATTTCCCAACTTTTTTCTGGGGGCTGCCGCCCCCAGACCCCTGCAGTCTTGTGGTTTAGTACTCTTGCGTTTGTCAGGCGTCTTATGAGCGTTAAAATTGCTGAAAAGTCCATTTTAACCCATTACAAAAAATCGAAAAGTCATTCCCCCCGACATTTTTTTCTATGTATATACTATGTAAACCACTGTCGCTCGAAAACATCATGACGCAGCAGTGCAGTACATGAGTAACGCAGCTCAAGGCTGTAGTAAAAAGGTCAAATAAGGTAAAAAAAGTTTATGCCGACATGCCGTATCCCCCCCTTTTTGGAGGTCACGGTCCGCCCCTGGCTACTACCAGTACTTAATATTTCCAATTCTAGGTTTCATTCAACAAAATTATGTCCAACCTATTCAACAATTTAAAAAGCTATATAAATGGGGAAAAGAACGCAAACCTGTCTAACTGTAATCTAAAGCCCGACTAGAAATTGCTGAACCCCGTGACAAAACAGGTGGTGTGATTTTTGTGACTGTTCGATGTACTCTTGATGCCTGCAATTCGTTCTTTTCGTAATGAAGTCGCGTGTTTCTTTTTGTCTCAGGGCTCAGCAATTTTTGGTTAGACTTTAGTAAACGTTTATTAAAATTACACAGAGGCAACGATATCATTACAAAAATTATACTGACACAGTTTAACAGAAACTTAACAGAAACTAACTGAAAAATTAGGCTAAAGCTGAAGCTAAAAAGCTAAAAGTTGTGTCATAAAACATTTAAGGCATAATCGATTGTGATAACCTAAGATAATTGTTACCATACCTGAAATGGTTCCACATTTCCACCCGTTTTGACAGAATAATGTTCAGAGAAAACATCATACAACTTAAGATTTGATTTACCCGGAACGTCCTTATTCAGCAAAGTCCTGAAACAGAGAACGAATAAGTTCGTCCTCTATCTGTCCAAACACTTCTGGTGAGGTTCAGGCAAGACAGGGTACGGGCTAGGTGGTGCCAAGACTTGGTACGAACAGGCAAATCAATGATTGTCTAAAGCTATTGTATAAGGCTAGCGCAAAGACAAAGCTTGATCAATAATTCTAAAGCTGTTTAGTTGATATCGACTTTCCATTGTCATTTGTCATCGTCTTAACAAATCACGAATTGCATCAAAAGAAATTGATTGACAACTTTCTAAATGAGTAATAATAACAAATTCTTTTGCTCGACAATTCTGTACTCATATTCACTTCTGTCAAAGTCTACAAAAATATTGCGAATAAGCTGCTACACAAAAATCACTGCTTAACACTTAATTAACACCTACTTAATCTCATCTGAAGTCCACACACAAAAGGCACCCTCCTTCTTATGGTTTGCGTCAGCTGTGGGTAACGAGTCTGCATCTTCCCCGCTATAAAAACCGCCATGCTAAAAGGGATAGAATAGATAGACTGATGTTAGGTGGGAGTCACCAGATTCGGACAAAACACGAACTTCGCTTGAATTTTGTCGGATTGCTATTAAGGTGGCGCTCCGACTAACTTCCATAAGGTAAATATCTTATAAGTCGACGTAGGTTCTAGCTAGAATGAATTTCGGTTAAATATATTGAAGCCTGTTATAAAGCTCTGTTTCTGAGTAAGTTTTACGTGCCTGCTGCCTTGTTCTGACTTTTTATCACCGATTGAAAATTTCTATTTTCGCTAAATGCGCATGATTTTTCAAACGGCATAACTGAGCGAAACTTTGTTCAAATTTTACGATCTATAGCTTAAACTGTAGGTAATTATGTTGCAGAGGTGTATCTTTTCTTATAATTTTAATCCAATTGCTTTGGCTCAAAATACACTAGTTTTTCTAAAACTGGTCAACTTGAAATCGCTGCGGAATTTCACCAAAAACAGAAATCAACATTTTCGAAGAAGGTACACCTGAATCTACTTATTTTCTAACTTTAAGTCAAATTTCACAATGAAAAAAAGGCATGGAGGAGAGCTATCACGTTTCAAAAAAGGCCATTGCCGATCAGAAAAATCTGAGGTTTGCCCACACAAACGACAATGTCAAAAAATAGAGCGTATTTTTTAATGCAAATAACCATTGAGAAAAGTTGGAGAAGCCAAAAAGTAGCTAACGAAAAATTAGCTTGAAAAGTAGTGCATTTTTGTCAATATCGCTCAACGTAATTTGAAATTTTTTTTACAAATGTTTGCCTACACAAGGGACTTTTTAAAAAGTTGCAGTCACCTATTATCTGCGGTAAACCGTTATCAAAAGTAACAAAAGCCATATACAATTTTTCGGAAAATCGATTTGAAGATTTTTCCATATCAAAATTCAGGTCAAAAAATTAATTTCAACAAAACTACATGTTATGTATATCAAACGAAAGCTAATTCACTGCTGAACAACCTTTCTTCAAGAACAAAGACCTGAAAACGTGACTGAAAACTTTTACTGCCCTAAGTCAGTTATTCGGAGCGCCACCTTAAGTTACGTCCACGTTATACGTTTAGGGACTGGCATACCACACAGCTTCACACTTACAGATCTAAGGCTAGCATTCAAAATACCACGGAGAAGGTTTAGATTCACCAAAAGTTTTTATCAACTTCGAACCCAAAAGCTAAAACCTTTCTTCTCGAGTTCTTGAGTGCATTAAACTATGATAACTAGAAAACCATGGTTAGTAAAACCACCTTTGTGATATCCACTCAATTGGTCTTACAATAATTATGACCATTATAGTGCATCAAAATTAACCTCCGCCTTCAGATAATTGTTTGATATCTATTATACAGAAATACAAATAGAAAGTTTATCAGTCAATTGTTACAATACAACATGGCCCTCAACTGGCGCGAGATGCATATAGGACAAAACTTCCATGGCAAGCGCATTACTTACTGGATTACTGAGATCACGTGAAACATAAATAAGTATGTCTTGCACAATGTCTGAAAATTCTTTCTTTTTCGTTATCTAAAATAGAAGAACAATACGCATAATAGCAAAATATCAATACAGTTTATTAGCCTGTAATAAAAGCAAAACACCAAGCAAGCCAGCTTTAATATTTAATAAGTTATACAAATTGTGTTCTACATTATACAATATCTAGAATAATTTATGTCTGAGGTGCTTTGATTTTACTTTACGGCTTACAATCTTTGACGGTACAAAATGTCTTCCACACGGAACAAAATGCTATTCAAATAAAAATCACAGGAATAAAACAAACTTGATAAATCTCGGCATAGGACACAGCCAATTGGCCTTGATCGTACAGCATTTTTTCGAAATGAGGAACATGCCACTTTTTGTCCGTAGAGTACCGATGAAATCCCTATAACAATAAAATTCACTAATTTTCTAAAACCGAGTACAAACGGTTATTCCCTTCAGCAATGATGTAGTGCCTTCGTTACAAGGACGTAACTGAATTCCGTACGGGCCCCAGGTAACCCTTTGAAGTTACTGGAAATTATTAGTTGATCTAAAATTGAAGTCTATCATGTCTTGAAGCGCAAATTTGGTGACTAAACACAGTTTGGGCCGGCTTTCTACATGCGGTTTTATAGCATCATCCTGACTGGCTATTATGGTCCTCCGACCAATTTTAAAAAGTTAAAATTTCTCCTGTCAGAGTATAGGGCCCATTGCCGGCTATTCCGATACCGAAACCAAATTGCTGGCTATCAACTAATCCGGACTTTGGTAGTGATAGAGTATAAAACTGCAAAAGCTGGGCTGTGAGATCCAAAAAATTCCAAAACCAATTTTTTGGTTCCAAAATAATATATAACCAAACACACACGTGTAAAACAGAAAGTAGCACTAAACCAAATTTATTCGACCCACTAACGTCAAGTATACAATATGAGGTGGACAGACAAGCACAGCTTCCAAACTATACAAAGCTACAGCTACAACAAACTTATGATGCTAAGGAAAGGATGTTGGAGAGGGTACTCCCCAGTTTCTGGGCTACAGCTGATGGTAAACACTAAACAGTCATGATAATGGTAAACTACTTGTGCCACGTGGTCGTGAATTCCGCCGTTGGCTATTTTTGTTAAAGTCTGGATCAGCAGGCCAACACAATACTGCTGCGTTGCCCGTCCCTGCTTAGCGCAACACCAATGCGAATAGTGCAAGAGAAAGAACAATTTTCCTAAAACCAATGATTAATGATTAACTATTGAAAATTAAGACTTAATCAAATACCTGCCCAACATGGTCGTGCATCCCGCCCTTGGCCATAAATCTGAACGTTTCCTGACACATTTCCAAAGCCAACTGGCCGTCGCTAGTCTCCTTATTGGCTTCATAGTAGCGCAACATAAAGTCGAAATTTACTAAAAAGTGAACATAAAAAGTAAGAAACACAAAATAGTAGAGTAGTAGACAATGACAATTTCCTGCTAGTATATAATGAAGCTTTGGCCGAGTCTCAATAAACCTGATAGAAATAAATTTACGGTTAAACGAAGTTAAAGGTTAAACGTAAGTCGTTAATGGTATGAAGGAAAGTAGTGTTTCAAACTTTTAAAACCGTTAATTTATGCCTGTTCATGTAACCATAATCAATCATGCTAAAAAAGCTCTCCTTTCAGCAGTAGCAAGAGTACATAAGAAGGAAGAGTATGACACTCTTCCTTATTCTATATAATCCGTCAAAACGATGCTATGTCTGATTTGAGGGTCGGAATTCCTCTTCCCTCATGAAATAAATACGCTACAGCGCTATTCCTGCCAGACCATCGCTCTGGCCATTTGCTAGAATAGGGGAAAATGTCAAGTGTCATACTCTTCCCTAATACGTACTCTTTCTCTTAGTAAAATGTAACATTAATAATACAATAGTACGATGACCCTAAAGCATGGCCAATTTTTGTTAAAGTATATCCAGTTTTCATTTTTTAAATTTTTAAAATCATGCAAACAAAACTGTCTAAAATCTTGAACAACTGCATTCTTTGACTGAAATGTTAGCAGTTAGCACACATGGATGAGAATTGTATATATAAAAATTAAGTAATACTGTTTTTGTCGGTTTTTTATTCTGTGACTTTCGACAAAATGGGCTACAACTATTTTAGACCAAAAATGTAAACGGCCGATACAATCAAAAACATACCAGTCAACCTCAGTCAAGCAAATAAACTAATGAGCCTACCAGGCTGCGGAAACTTGGGCGCAGATCCAAAGCCGCCCCAGGTAGCGTCATAGGACTCAGCAATGTTTTTGTAGCACGTCTCAATGGACTGCGTCCCAGGCAGACTGCTGGACTGGGCAATTGACACGGCCTCTGATATGGCCGTCACTATGTGCGATCCCTGCTCCACTAGATTGGACTGACGCGAGCGCCACTGAGAACAAACCACAAACGATGGATGCATATGAAGGCAGTCTTAGCTCCGTCTAGCTAAACAGGTCTAAGTGCAACATTCTAATCAATGGAATGCGTGTAGGATTTTTCATTACGAGTTCATAATAATTACTGAAACACAATGGCTTAGACTGGCTAAAAAAAGTTATGAAACGGAATTATGATGAAAACGTATAAATTGTTTCAAAGAAGGAATAAATAATCCTATGGATTCATATTCACCGAGCACACGAGAGCTTGATCCATATTATGTCCAAATTAACAGTATCACAGTCGACGTGAATATGAGTACACTGTACAATGTGTGGCTTACCAATTCGGGCTCTAAATTACGAGTTTCAATAGTAGCTTACCAATTCGGGCTCTAAATTACTAGTTTCAATAGTAGCTTACCAACACGGGCTCTAAACTACGCGTGTTAATAATTAGGATGTCAAACCTGATCAGCTATTTTCTTGAGGATTGTACCAAAACCTGGCCGCCCGTAGCGATCCTCAGGGGGAAAATATGTGCCACCAACAACTGGCTTGAGGTCAGGGGTCAGCCAGACACTCATGGGCCACCCACCGTGTCCTGAGGTTGCCTAAAAACATTACATGAGCCGGCAATCATAAATTAACGGCTAATTGGTCGCAAGGCTCAACCAAGCTGCCAATTGTAAAGAAACCTTCCATAACAAGCACAGAATTTTCCATACTGATTCGACGTATGATCTAACTGGATGAATAAAAATGTATAAAATCTAATGAGACAAGTCGACTGCTGCAGGCTGTGATTTTGACAAGATCTAGGGTTAACGACGGATTTGAAGGGAAAAATTGGGTAAATTTGGTGAGGCTAGTTAGGCTAGTAGAGTAAGTACTAAGTAGTAACTCTCATCCAAAAGAATCAGTGACATCTAAACTATCGCCCAAACGTGTTTCAGTAGTCTCACAATAAGCTTCGTCATATGATCACATTTTATATTTCAGGGCCCAGGTCATTGGAGCCACCTTAGCAGCTGACATTTACACCCATTCAAAATTATACGAACTACTGACCTGGACAAAAGTCATATAAATTTTATCCACGTCCGGTCGTTCTTCTCGGTCTACTTTGATGCACACAAAATTGTCACTCATCAATTTTCCAATCGAAGGATTCTCGAACGATTCTCTCTCCATCACGTGACACCAGTGACAAGTTGAGTAGCCCACTGAAACAAAAAAAAACTAGCAAAAATGGAAAAAGGGGCCTGTTACTTTCGTATTTTGTCACATCTTGTTTGACAGCATTTGTTATCACCCAAACTATTGAGACAATAGCGTCAGTAAAACTTCAGTAGTTTGGGCACATTTGAGGTACTCTTGAAGGTAATAGCAACGGTCAATATACTATTCTGCCTTGTTTACTGCTATCCAATTGCACAGAAGCCTGATCAGACAACTCAACGGTACATCTCAGTCACAAAGATTTCACTTATAATATACATAGATTGCTAAATCATTCTATACATATTATATTATTATACCGGACAGAAAAATCATCTTGTTTTCAGCTTTAGCTTTTTCGAAAGCTTCTTTGCCCCATGGATACCTGCAAGATCAGAAATCAACGACGATCAGTTAACATCAGTGAATAGAAAATTAGTGTTTTTGCATTTTGCAAGAAACAGACTGTGAGACTACGCAGACTACAATTTACTACCAGACTGCAAAGTTTTTGACTGCATCGATCAAGTAGTGCCACAACAATGCAGAATCTTTTAAAACCTTATAAATCCGCATAAATTGTATGGCTCGGAACGAAATGAACATTACAAAGTCGGGTATGTTCACTCAGATTGAAAGCCAATGCTTTACTGTAGGAAGTGACAATGTGGCGGCTGCAAGCTTATACAACCACTACAGATAGTCGTGAAACCACGAATATGAGTCGTCACTTCCCCACTTTTGTTAATGATGACAAAAACACTGTCTAGACCATTTTACTCTAATACTCTAAAGTTGTGACAGCGAAGAGAAAATCGACATTAATAATACACATTGCCCATGCGATCACAGTATGTCAGTTCTATCACAGTATGTACTTTGAACTCAAACCGTCAAACCGCATATTTGCATGTCAGATCCGATCTGCTTGGCGTTTGCTTAACACGAATTATAGCCCCAGTACCAACCACTATGTCAAATAATTTAGCACTCAATAGATCATATCAATATTCACTATTCTTCTGCTTGTTTCGACATTAAAAGGACAAATTTTCACTTTACGTATGTGCATATATAATGTACCGACTAACCGACTGCTACACAAACTTTCCAAACATGGACAAAAATGTACGGTTTGGAACGAAGTGAGTACGACTAAGTCAACGTACTCACTCAGATTGTAAACCGCCTTATTATTAATATCGGAAGAAAAACAATAGAAGCCACATAATACCAAACATGGCCACCAAGGGTATACATAGAAACAATACCAGCAATATATTGATCTTCCAACAGCCAACACTTTCGTCAGATTCTACCCAAAGTTCGAACATACCATTCAACGGGATTGTATGCATGCTGAAGCAAGTAGGGTGATTTTTCCTGCAGTAGCCGATTGGGTGTCTTGCTGTCCGATTCTGCCATAGCTCTAAAACATGGAAAACACAAGCTGAAAACAGAAAGGAAAATACGAGCAACAGTTGGTTGAACCTGGGCTCTCGCTATATATGTATCTATTTATAATTTATGGAAGTCAATAAACTATTGAACAGAATAGACAATAGTTAATCTAGAATTAAATATAAGCCAATGAGACCAATGTAGCATCAGACCAACTGTAGACTTTGTCGGCTAAAAAGATATAACACTGTGTTCATGCTGTAAACATACATTGTAAAAAAACTCGAAGCAACTTTATTTAGTTCTAGGCATACTTTTTTCTGCCTTTTTTACGCGCGACACAGGGAAATTCGAGGCACATCAAACGCTCTCCGCATGCAGACAAACCTGACGTAGATGCTGGAAAGACTGCTCAGTTTCAGAAATCTTCGCAAAAAACCATGACTGTGTCCGGACATAAACTGACCTGCTATGCTGAACAGTAAACAAAACAGTGCCTACAACACAAACGCATGAAGTAGATTAGTTAAGCAGAATCATCCATTACAATCTCCCTTACCATCTACAAACTCAACTAAGTAAAAATCTACGTTACTAAGCTTTTATCGGCAATGGTTGCTCATTTTTTTGCTCAAAAAGTCAAAAAAATTATATAAACTGAACGGACACGAATCCAGTAATGGCCATCTTGACCGCCTAAACCAGATGGTTGCAAAACCAGACTTATGGTATAGAACTTCAGAAAGTTTAAAAAATCTCCGCTTGACTTAACAGTACCCCTTGTTGCATACATTTTTAAGTTATAATGCCAAATTTAATGGATTATCTGACAAGCCGTGTCACAATATATACAATGCTACACAACGCCCACGCCCTGAGATGTTGCCCACCGAAACAACTCAAGTCGATCTCAAGGCAAAGCGGACTATCGTGAATAACCAGCAGGCGTATATATTACGTTGCATACATTTAGTCATCTAGTGTGTGTAGGCGCTGCCGTGGGGGGATAGTAAGTAGCTCGTTGCTTACGCATGGGGAACGGACGGTCCTGCTCTGCTGGCTATACCGTGTCGCACACGATATCAGTACTTCAATTATTCCACTGCTCTATCTTAGGTAAAAAGCGAAGATCCTGGCTGGAGCCGCTGGACCGTCAGTAAGTTATTCATCATTTTTTTAAAGTTTCGATATGAAGATGCACTTAGAGTTAGCTTAATGCTTTGTGCAGTCCTTAAATGAAGGTGTTTTCAATTGCTTAATCATCTGTATATATCAGAAGTGTGTAATCCTGACTAGAAATCACTTCCTGCATTCTAGCTTCAAAAACATATCATCAACCAGCATATATTGTATACAGTACAATCAGACACATTAATTTAGTAAAAAATAATATAATGCAAAACACGACCATTCTTAAAAAAAATCCTTTACTGAAATTATAATTCCACACATATTTACACTATTATTAGGTGTAGCCAGGGGTGGTTCAGCGAATCTCAATGCCCCTGCGGGTGTGCCAAAACTAAAACAAAAATAATATATTGGTCCAATTTTTTCGCCAGTCCCAGTTTTTTCAACACACTCAATCAGAAACGTCCGCGTCGAACACTACGATTAGGTGCCGGCGCTGATCACCAAGACTCTGTGGTCTAACACTGCCGCAATAAAAAAATGTTGCGAATCGTGAACAAACCCTTTTGGTAACCGCTGGCTATGCTATATCATATACAGCAAGCAAACATCGAAACATAAAAAAACATCGAAACATGATTAACAGCTATAACAATACCGGAAAACTGCAAGCTATTCACTTATTCAGAACGAACACAAGTGAAGAATTTGCCCAAACAATGTCTGTTGAATTTTGAGAAAAATACTAGTAGTAGAGGAATATATATTATATACTGAAAAAATTAGTCAAATTTCAATGTAAATATATATATATATATATATATATACAAAATTTAGCACAAAATCAATCTTAACACAAAAACACAAGCAAAATGTGTACGGTAAAAAGAACCAAAAGGCTTGCTCATGAATGAAATTAAACTCATATTTTCTGTTGTAGTTGTTTGTATTTGTGAGCAAATCAACTGGAAAACTTTTATAGAAAAAGAATTTTGGTTTTAGACGCTGTAAGCTGAAATATCACCTTTGTTCAAATGCCAAAACAAATCTTTTTAAAAATCTATATATATAACACAATTTCAGAACTTAAAAAAAATAAAAAAATATATATGTGACTGTAATTATGACTAAAGTGAAGAACTGAATTACTCAAGAAACAAGTATATACAAATGACAACTAAACTCTAAAAAGCATCATAAAGCCCAAACTAAATCTACAGAACAGTGTAGTTGAAGCTCTGCTGTCAAGGTCTCAAATCTTCACTCCAGTTTATTAGGGTAAATTCTTCACTTGATCAACCTACAACAGCAACCGTTATATACAGATATAGTCCAATATCACAGTATGCACATACAAAGCTTGTGTGCAACCTGAAGGCTAACCAAGCGTAAATCCTACCTCTATTTTCGTTCAAATCTATTACATAACTGTTCAACTGGAATGCATACAGTTACGTAAGACAGTAAGCCAACTGCAAATTATATGAAGCTAACAAATTCGCCTTCATAACCGCTGAGCCGCTCAAACTCGCAACTCCGATGGCTAACAATAGTTGGCTAGATAAAAATGTTTTTTTCCGTTTTTAACTTCATCCGAGCTCTGCAACCGCGCATGGCTCCTCGTCTTCGAAAATTTCAAGAAATAATATAATCTATTTTATTGTCTATTCTTCACTGGAGCTTTTCTTCATCCATCGGTTGTACATTCCAATCCAGGGAAAAGGTCTTACGTCTTCAGAGGGCACAAGAGTTCTATCTCGCTGTAAACCCCACCAGCTGACGTGTATCGCTGAAAAATAGTTACAATTTAAAAACAATTAAATCAGGGCTACATGCCAGCCCTACATTCCCCTCAAAATTTAGGGGAATGAAAATATGAAGTTGTATATATAACGTTGTTTTATGTCTATATAGGTTGTTTGTTTTCTGTTTTATATGTTACAGAAACAGGATTTGAGAATGACGAATCAATTTAAGACAAACGCACTCTGTGCAATGCACACAATTTTTCCACAAAGTTGATTAGTTGAAACATGTGATCGTGGTACAGTAGACGCTATCAAGGGCATGAAACGTACGTAAAAGCCTAACTTTTCACTTTCTATAATCCTATTAACAAAACAGTTTCGTGTTCAACGCATCTCAATTTCTCTCAAGTTATGTCTCAAGTTATCTCAAATTTACTAAATCATGAAAGCTATGGCGAAACAAGAACATATATACAGGTTGAGGCTACACAGTAATGAGTTTACAAGCCGTTGTTTGCGTTTGTTATATTGTACTATATATACACTAGAAATATGGATCAAGTGCAATTGGAGGGGGAATAGTGGACCTATTTTTTGGAGTAGAGCACCTTGAGGGAAGCATTTTTTGTAATAGAATGTCTACCCACAAATTTGGATTTTCTGAGCTATGACACCTAGAAAATTCCATTTTCAGTGCTTTTGGAAGTGAACGTAGGCCAAAGTTCGAAGCCAAAAATGGCTATAATCTTTGTTTTTGGATAGTTTTGAGTGCGTTATGTTGTTTTAAGGCATCGTCTAGGCGTAGTTGGCAGGATTTTCCAGGCTAAGCTGGCAGAATTTTTTCTGAAAATTTCGATTTTTTATTGCCTAAGCCTGAGCCTAAGCCTGAACCTAAGCCTAAGCTTGGTACTAAGCCTAAGCCTAACTAAGCCCCATACTAAGCCTAAGCCCAAACCTAAATTAAGGCCAAGTTTGAATTTGATCAAAAATTGGACGTTTCTGGCGAATTGGGACAATTTTTCGGCAGGAACCCGGTCAAAGAGCCTTTGGTTTGATTCTAAAAAATTGTAAAAAATAATCTGACACCATTTAGACACGATTAGAACGGAAAAAACAATGGCTTCGGAAAAAAATTGCGAAAATGTCCCTCACTGAGGGTTCAGATTTCGGGGGGTCGTATCTCAGAAAATCCAAAAAATGAAATAGGGGTTCTTGAAGCAAAAATGCTTCCTTCAAGGTGCTCTACTAAAAAAATCAGGTCCACTATCCCGCCCCCAACTGCATTTAACCTGAAATCATGATCATCTCAAACAGAATATATACTCACCTGCAAATATACCAACGCATATCAAAATGTCTCGTCTGATGCTCATTTCGTTAAAAACAGTTATATACACTAATTACCCTGAAACTAAAAGTTTATGAACTCAACAAAAACTTTCTACACGCTTTAAGTGCGTAGGCACCGGTCGAACTGAAGAATACGGGGAAAAATATTTTCGGCTGCCACGGGCTATTTATCTTATAGAACCCTCATCGTCAGCCAAGCCCCCAACACAGGAAAAATATTTTCAAGAAGTGACGGAAAACAAACAGAAAATTGGCGGAAAGATTTTTCATTCGTTGTCAGCCTTTATTTTTCTACAAATGTTCTCAAAAATTTCAGCAAAGCATGCAAGTTAAAAACTGATCATATTGTTTTGACAATTATTGCTTTACAAGTTTGTGGACTAGTCTCTCTCAAACATGCAAAATTTAGTTCGAATATGCCTGCAATATCAAATAATCGTGAAGCCTACTTTAGAAAAGAGCGATTTGCAACCAACATCGAGGTGAAAAAGCCTAGAACACCGTTTTAAAAGCAAAAATATTGGTATATACATGTACAAAAATCAAAATTGTCGTCTGATTTTCTACATTTTTAATAAATTTTGCCGAATCTGCAACATCCGCACAACCGCATTAAATTTTTGCGGATGCGGATGCGGATGTTAAAAAGTTGCGGATCATCCGCGGATGCGGATATCCGCGACATCCCTAATTATTTTAGCTTATTTTTTTCTGTAATTCCGGTGTTTTTGGTAGGTTTTAATTTCTAGTTTTTTTCTAATTTTTAAATGACTTTTTTCTAACTTTTTTTTGCTTTTACTAACTCACTTTTATCGCGAGACTGGCAGTTAGAAAACAATAAAAAAAATCTAGAAATAGTTTTCCTGTGGGGGGATTCAAGATTCAATATGTAAGCATTTGTTTTTCAGGTGGCACTCCTGAAATGTGGGTTTTGGACATTATTTTGAAAACGCGCAAAAATAAACATGCATCGTAAGAACAAAAGTTGATCAGAAGTGAATTTCAATTTGATGTACATATCACACAAAAAATTTTTTAAACAATGATTTTTGAGCAAATTTCGTCAAGAAACATAGGGTGGATTTCACAAAGGTGGTTTAACTAAACCATGGTTTTACGTACGTTTTTATATGATTTGCACATAATTTCATTACGAAATATCGCCTGATTCGTTACGAATTTCCTAGATTTTCTTAAACCACGGTTTTAGCTCAGCTGAAATTTCAGCAAAACAGAGACCTGGGGCCGCATTCTCAAAATTACCTGCAGGTAAAGTTAGGATAACTTTACCCACAGGTAAGGTGAAGGTAAAGTTAATTCTGTGGGTAAAGGTAAACTTGAAAATTGAAAACAAGGTTAACGTCGACGGTTGAGGTTAAAAATTTGCACAATACATTAACTTTAGCTGCGAAACAAGATAAAGCACTTTTCAGGACCGAATCTTAAGGGTAATCTTAGCTATCACATTGGCTTTAAGCATTGTTTGAGAATACGACTTTACCTTCACTTTACCTGTGGGTAAAGTTAGCCTAACTTTACCTGCAGGTAATTTTGAGAATACGGCCCCTGCTGTGCTGCAGGTTTCAAATTTCAACTGCGCTGAAACCATGGTTTAAGAAAACCCACAAAATTCGTAACGAATCAGGCGATATTTCGTAATGAAACTATGTGCAAATCATATAAAAACGTACGTAAAACCATGGTTTAGTTAAACCACCTTTGTGAAATCCAGCCATAGATTTTCACGGAAATGCCTTCACAAGCCAGTGCATTTACACGTATGTAATGAATTTGAAAGGATGAAAAACACTAGCAGTTGTGTTTTACTGAAACGTAATTAAAAATTTTTGGTGTTTTATTGAGTGTAGTATAATTTTTTTGTGAATTAATACATTCTGCATGAGACAGAAATATAGTGCCTGTGAATACAAACGCGAATTTTCGGCTTGCGATTTTAAAAAATTGGCTAAACGAAAAAAGTTAAAATTTGGCACATAAATGCACCTTGTCATCTTCGAGCGGTCGCAAAATTTGATTTTTGGCCAAAATTTAGCCAAATCTATGTTTTTCAAAAATCGCGATTTTAGTGTTTTTCGATATATCAATCATATTCATCAAAAATGAATTTTTGCGACCGCTCGAACACGTTGAGGCGAGCAAAATGAGTTATTAATTGTGCAACAGCTACTCACTTGCGAAGAGAAATCGCAAGCCGAAATTTCACTCATGTTTGGTCTACAGTGAATGCTAATTTGTATCAATCAACTTCATTTTTTGTATTTAGGCATACTTTTACACCAGCTTGCCATTGTGTATCTAAAATTGGCCCCAAACTGCCGTTTTTTGAAAAGTCACATTTCAGGAGCGCCACCTTAAGGTAGTAGTGTCGCCAAAGCAGTTTTGCTCATAGGCTGCAAAATGAGAACTTTTTGACTTGAAATTGTACGTTCACTGAGAAACTACTGAAATGCCATATTGTGTCAAATAAATACTGCCAGACACCAGACGACCAATATCTACCAATATTTTTAACCAATCGCCATTTGTGAGCCAGACATCACACAATAGAGACATAAAAGTTCAAAAAATCAAGCCAGATATCAGATTGGCCAGCTTGTGAAGTACATGTAATGTTTTGAAGCACCATTTTTTGCCACAAATAAGAAAAATGAAAAATGAAGCTTCGTTTTTCTTTTGATTTCAAAATAAGTGTCTAAATTTTTTACAATTTATCATTATTGCTGTGAGTACCTTACAGGTTACGCACAGTTTCACAGTTCAAACAGGCATTATTCCACAACGACTCAAGAAATTTGCACTAAATTTTGTGTACATAAACTAGAGTGTATGTGCTTTTACTTTGTGTAAAGAATTTAAACAAAATGTTTTTTAATTGTGACGAAATTGTCGAATGTGAATAGGTTTTCAAAACGTAATTTTTCCGACTTTGCGACTTCACTGCTAACTGTATGCTGCATCAATTTTTCTGAAACTTGGCAAAAATATTTGCCTTGAAACATATTTTTAGAATATATAAAGAACAATGACCTATCTTTCACTGAAAAAGTTTTATAGTCGCGCAAAATCGACTGCTTTCGCGACACTACCCCCTTAAGGGATTTCAGGGAAGGGCGGAATAGTGGACCTATTTTTTGGAATAGAGAACCTCAAGAGAAACATTTTTTGTAATAAAACCCATATGTATCTATAAATTTGTATTTTCTGAGCTATGACCCAATGAAAATTGCATTTTCACTGTTTTGGGAAGTGAACGTAGGCCAAAGTTTGAAGCCAAGAATGGCTATATATAATCTTGGTTTTTGGATTGTTTTGAGTGCGTTATGATGTTTTAATGCATCATCTAAGCTTATCTAAGCTTAGCTGGCAGGATTCTCTACGCTACGTTGGCAGAATTTTTCCTGAAAATTTTGGTTTTAAGTGCGTGAGCCTGAACCTAAGCCTAATCCTAAGCCCCATACTAAGCCTAAGATTAAGCTCTCCTTCTTGCAAGGCTCATCACATGTGAGTGTGCGTGTGCGTTTTCAAAAATACTCAAATTCAGCCAGGGTTTTTTTAGTCAAAAATGGCGTCATTTGCAGAAATGAAACTTAAAAATGACGTTCAGAAAATAAAAATGACGAAGCTTTGACGAAAGGTTTTGAGCAAATATTGAAGCTGATTTGACCAAATTCGGCCTAAAAATTGAAAAAATCTCCAATTTTTTCTGGGGGCTGCCGCCCCCAGACCCCTGCAAATTAGTGGCTTACTCGTTTTTGTCATTAGCTTTCATTAAAGCCTCAGCATGTGTACACGAGTACCTATCTACCTATCTAGTGCACGATATACCTATCTAGTGCACTATCTCATGTGACGTTCTGCTTCTGACGTGATATAATTTTTATAATTTCTCGGCTCGAAAAAATTTCTGATACGTCTTCATTTGACCACGGTTGGCCTAAAAAGTAAAAAATTCTCTAATTTTGTTTTTGAAGGTTGTCGCTCTTGGACCCCTGCATTCTTTTTGCTTACTGTTCTCATGTTCTGGGTATTATGAGCTCAAATTTTAGCCTGATGTTTTCGGACGGCCAAAAATAGTTTAACGTTAGCACAATATGCGCTGTTATCGGCATATTTTTTAGTTAAATTCTGAGGTTTATTGGGCCAAAATTTTAGCATTGGCTAAAATTTTTGAGAGTGCTAAAACTTTTTGAGAGTCTGCTAAAACTTTTTTGGTCGTTTTAACCAACTTGCTAATCGGTAGATGAAAGATATATAAATATGATAAAAAAATAAATTAGGACTGTGCGTCCCCATAATTGACCGATTTTTGCCATTAAACGCAAAAACTTTTAATAACTTTTAAATTTTTAAAAGTTCCATCGGTCTACTTACCTTTGAACCCCCCCCCACCGTCAAAAAAATCACAAGTGTAAAATTTACATTTTTTCTTGGCCAAAAAACACAGATTTTAACAAATTTTGGCCAAAATTAGGTAAAAAACCGCTTAAATTTCATAAAAATGCTGCTTTTTAAAATTTTTGGTCGAAAATTTTCTCTCGGTACGCCACTGTAAGATAACGCTAACTAGCAATATTGCTGCAGCGCAATGGTATATACTGTAAAGACTTAATTTAATTTTGACGAACAAAAAATAAAAGTGACGACAGGAATTTAAAAATGACGCCAGAATGATGAAATCCGATTTTGAAAAAACCCTGAATTCAGCCTTAGATTAGCATTTAGGCTTAGGCTTATGCTCAGGCTTAAGGCCTATTCACACGAGGGCGCATTTTGCTCCATGGCGTACGCCATGGCGCATGAGCGGGTGCACACGCACACTTGCATACTGCATTGTGTGAAATAATGCATCAGGCAGTGTGAAAATAGAATGCGCCCACTCATGCGCCCTCATGCGCCATGGCTATAAAGATATTAGCGGGCTAAGTTTCGGCTTAGGCTGAGGCTCAAGCTTAGTTTTACAATTTTGAATCTTATATGTTTATATGATGAGCCTTGCAGGAAGAAAAGGCCTAATTTCTAATTAGGCCCTAATTGAGGCCCTAATTAATTAGGCCCTAATTAATTAAACCATAATTTCAATTTTTAATTTATAAGCCTAAGCCCAAGCCTACATTGAGATTCAGTTTGAATTTCGTCAAAAAATGGACGATTCTCATGAATTTGGCCAACTTTTCGGAAAGAACGGAGTCAACGTGCCTTTCGTGTTGTTTCTAAAACATTGAAGCATTCTTTAAAGGTAAAAATTTTCATTTTTGGGGGTCAATGAGTTGACGTAGGGGGAGGATGTCCCTCTAAGGGGGGGAGGGGTACCCAAAATTTTGGTTCTGTTACATGTATGTGCAGGGGATTGGAGGCGGCAGCCCATTAAAGCTCGTAGTCAATTGCAGACGTGCCAGAAAATTTTTCCGGCCGAACCACAAAAACCCAAAAAGGGCCCCGCGTTAACTATTTCTTTAGGTTCGAGCAAAAGGGGGTTTCAGACCCTGAGCCATACATGTAACGTGGTCAAAACTTTAAGGGGGGGCTCTTCGGCCAAATGTTGGACCCCTGGACCGACCAAAAATACCGTAAATTTTGCAAGAGTTTGTGAAACTTTCCCAAAAATGAGGCGCTTTTATTAAATTTTGCCCATATTTCCGGGACCCTCCCCCCGGCCCCTCGATTTTGGAGGCTCCCATCCTTTCCTCATATATACATGTATGCCCTAAACCCTTCCCCTATGGCTACGCCCATGATTATATAATTCTATTTTGCCGAAATATATACGTAGCAAAATAGCTGCAAAAGTAAGGAAATGCGGCGGAAAAGTGAACGAAAAAAAGTTGAAAAGTAAACGAAAAGAAGCGGAACAGTGCACGAAAAAAGCGGAAAACTGAACTAAAAGAAGCGGAAAAGTGAAAGAAAAAAAGCGGAAAGGTGAACGAAATAAAGCGGAAACAGTAAAGAAACAAGCAAAGCCTAATGCAAAATGGGCCTGGCAATATCAAACCTATATTTTCACTCTGTGAACCAAAATCTGCTGCGCAGCAGATTTGCATTTTAGGATGTGCATCAGACGACTCAAAATTTTTGACGAAAAAACACTTGTGCCTTCAGCGTTGAATTATTGAATATTGCCATTTGACGTATTATGATTGTGTATATATAGTCAATATGCCAATCATGTGAAATGTGAATGTCCAAAATTAAGGTCTCTGACTGATTATCATTTGTGCTACTGATTGACTGTTTAGCCAACCAGCACTTGTCTTGTCAGATTGTCAGCAAATAATTCTTTTCGCGCTTTCTGAAAATCTACTTTCTGAAAGATTTATCGACCACATCTTGTAAACCCTCTAGAATAAAATTCAAGCTGATGTTCTTCTTGGCTGTTGCTTTTCCTCATGTATTGAACTGCATGCGCTATATCAGTGACAGTTATAGAATAAGCATAACCATGCCAGTGCCATGAGAATTAAAAATCACTGTGTTTGAACCAGATTGAAAAATCGCCATGCTATACACACCAATAATTGCAGTAATATATCTGTGATCTGTGACATGGCTTACTGCAATCTTGTTCCCATACTAACCATTCAGAATTTTTGTACGTCAGAGTCCACCTGTCATTCACGAATCCCTGACAACTGCTTATTGGTAAACAATGTATCAGCTGTTACATCACTTTTTCTACTTTGGCGAAAATGATAGTCAATTTCATGAAATGCACTTATTGTCATTCACATATAGTAAAGCCGTATTTGTCATAACACTGCATAATTGTGATCCGTATTTGAGAGTATGTATGTGAATTTTATGAGATAACATATCGCAATGAGACCTGTGTGATTTAATTTGAGACTTTGCTGCAAGTTTACTATGAGACTATGTGAATAATAATAATACTAATAATATCAAGGTGAGACCTGTGTACAATGAAATTTTACTGCAAGTTTACGCTGTAATCAAATACTGCAATATGTGAGACGTTATTAACTTAGTAATACAAAATTGTGTAACAACTAGCCTGCCATTTTATCTAGGCAATCATGCAAAATATGCAAATGAGCTTTTGTCAAATGTACGTGTGTTCTCTAGTAGTTTTGTTTACGTATTTACGTACTTAGGTAGCTACGAATATACATACATATCACGTAAACAGACCAGCAACACGAACATAGCAGACACATTTTAAACACACACATTCACGCACACCCGCACAATTACACATATGAAAACACGCAAAAACGCACACACATAACGGATCAAGTGCAGTTGGGGGGAAAAATAGTGGACCTATTTTTTGGAGTAGAGCACCTTGAGGGAAGCATTTTTTGTAATAGAACCCCTATCCACAAATTTGGAATTTCTGAGCTATGACCCCTTAAAAATTGCATTTTCAGTGTTTTTGGAAGTGAACGTAGGCAAAGTTCGAAGCCAAAAATGGCTATAATCTTTATTTTTGGATAGTTTTGAGTGCGTTATGATGTTTTAAGGCATCGTCTAGGCTTAGTTGGCAGGATTCTCTAGGCTAAGCTGGCAGGATTTTTTCTGAAAATTTCGATCTTTTATTGCCTAAGCCTGAACCTAAGCCTAAGCCTAAGCCTGATACTAAGCCTAAGCCTAAGACCAAATCTAAATTAAGGCCAAGTTTGAATTTGGTCAAAAATTGGACGTTTCTGGCAAATTCGGCCAATTTTTCGGCTGGAACCCGGTCAAAGAGCCTTTGTTTTGATTCTAAAATATTGTAACCAATAATCGGACACCATTTAGACACGATTAGAACGGAAAAAACAAGAGCTTTGGAAAAAATTTGCGAAAACGTCCCTCACTGAGGGTTCAGATTTCGGGGGGTCGTATCTCAGAAAATCCAAAAAATGAAATAGGGGTACTTGAAGCAAAAATGTTTCCCCCAAGGTGCTCTATTCAAAAAAATAAGTCCACTATTCCCCACCCCAACTGCATTTAAGGGGGTAATTGCGTTTTTAGGTGTTTTTTTGCAAAGCCATAGCTCAGTGTTTACAAATTCAAATCACAAGCGGTCTTTTGCATTAGGTAGAACAATATCATTCCTAAACGTATGTCATGCATTGAAATTTAACCTGTGATTTTGTTTCCAGTATAAGCGACTAAAGAAAGGTCCTTTCCAAAATATTACAATTTTTTACAAAAAGTTTGCGCCACAGCTCTGAATCATACGATTACCTGTTGGGGCTGAAAGTTGGTAAGGTTTCTGACATGTTTAAAATCCCCAGGCATGCCCCCACTTTCTTAATAACTAGTCAATTTACTGAGAAAATAGCTGAAAAGCAAACGCACCGAAAATTTAAGATATGTTCTTGTAATTAAAACCCTCTAAAAACGCCCACAGGTGAAATTTCGAAAAAGTGAGAGACATGCCTGGGGATTTTGACCTTTACAGTACTGTCCCAAAAATTCATGCTCAGGCGTCACTTATAACTTGAGTACTGGTGGCGCAAAGTTTACATAGAAATCACAAAAACCTCGAATACGCAACTACCACCTTAAGGTGGTAGTAACGTTTTCGACAGTTTTGCAGGAGTAAAATTTGACAACTTACAATTAATTTTCAATCAATAATTTATAGTACGCATATTAATTTAGGAAACTATAAATTATTATGAGATAAATGCTTGCTAAAATAGCTTGAAACAATCATTTTTAATTTTCATAGAAAATAGTTTTCAGCCAGTTACGACAAATTTTCGTAAATTTTATGTTTGGCTAAGCCAAAGTAGTAGCTAGTCAAAAAGGCCGTTTATTGAAAAAAGAAAAAATGACACACGGGCATGTAAAAAACCTTCAATTTAGATGCCAAAACTTATCCTTCCGCTTTTCACTTCTTGAGATTACGTCACATTTATGTAACATTTCTTTTTGAACTAAAGTGCATTACACAAAAGTCCGCAAAACTTGACAACTACTAAAATGATTTTGTTCAAAATTTTGGATAAATTGGCACACATATGTGTCTACTTTATGCTAAAATTTCAAAACTTTTGTTGGCTTAAATTTTGCGTTACATCAATTTCATTCACAGAAATCTGTAAAAATGTACTTCCGTGGACTAAATCTCAAGTCTCAATGTTGCAATCGTTTCGTGCGTTATTTTACATGTTTTTTAGACAATTTCTGATGTGTCAATTTTTTTATTTGTATTAATGTAGCCCATTTCGTGAAAAAATTAAATTCAAAAATTTGTATATTTTTCAAAATTCGAAAAAATTCAAAATTGAAGGTCCGTTACTTCTTTCCTACATCATATAAATGCTCCAAACTTAGCATTAAAATTCACCCTGTTATTGACAATGTTGGTGTAAAGAATGAAATTATTTGGAATTCCATTGTCAATTTTACAAGCAAAACATGAAAAATGCAAAAATTTACGAAATTTGACTACTTTAACAGTGTCTGCAGACTAGCTTGTTACAGATTTAAGCTAGATAATGTGCATAAGTGTAGTTTCAGTCAAGTACTTTAACGTGAAAAAGACAGCTATTAAATTCATTGAGTCAATCAAAAGTTATAGCACGTGATAAAAACTGTCGAAAACGTAACTACCACCTTAAAGGTGGTAGTTCCATAATCGCAGTGGCACGTTTTTCTGACAGATTTGTACACTATGAGTAAAGAGACTATGATTTTCTTAAACTACACCAAAAAACACCCAGAGCATTTTTTATTTGGTGTAAAATACCATGGTTAAGACTAGCTACCACATTGGTTTACTAAACTGTAAAAGCCAGTGGAGTAGCTAGTCTTAACTTATTTTATCAGTGGTCAAAACGTGATAGTAGACAGTTTTGAGTCTTGTTTCGAAAATTTGCAGCCATTTTATTCCTGCTTTACTTGTTGTTCTAAAAAATAGGTTTGAAAAAAGCCTCACGTAAAAAAACTGCGATTCTGGAACTACCACCTTAACCCCACATAACTCACTTAGTTACACGTTATTTTTCCGACACCTCATTCTAAAGAAGCCTGCTGCGCTGTGGCGCAGCAGGAAAAACGCGGAAAGGTTAAAGAAATTAAACAGAAAAATGAAAGAAATAAAGCGGAAAAGTGATAAAAATGAAGAGGAAAAATAACGGAAAACTGAAATAAACCGAAGGAAAAGTGGCGGAAAAGTAATCGAAAACCGTTTTTCTTCTTCGAAAAGTGTTTTTCTGTAAATTTTTTAAGGTGGTACTAACGAATGTGCAGTGTTATTCAACAGGCTAGTATTCAATAATTAATTAACTTTAGAGCATATTCTTTATATCGTTAGAATGCGCTACTTTGCTTCTACATTTAAGTAAAGTTTTATTGTACAACTGTAAAGAAGATTTGTATGGCACGTGTTAAAAGTAGACCAATTTGGCTTTTTTTGAGCTCTTTCAAATCTGGCCATTTTTTTGAAGAGTTTAGAGAACAAAAACATGCGAAAAATGGCAAAAATATTTAAAAGTGAGTTATCTAGACCTAAAATGCACGATTTTATGATTTGTCAATTATTAAATGAAATATACGGTTTCAAAGTAAAAAGTGTCAAATTCACACTCAAATTTCGGGTTCTATATTTGCGCAAAAATATAAGCAATTTAAAAAATTTCATTTTGGGTCTAGAAAATTTGCAAAAGTCTATTCATGTTCATTTTTGTGTTTATGCGCTGCGCATGCGCTTAGAAAAGCGGCCAAAACTGTCAAATTCCAATTCACCTGTTGTGTAGTTTGGCTTGTTGGCTTGGCTTGTTCCTAGATCCTGCTAACTTCATTTGCCATTTTGTGTATATGAATCAACTTTTGACAGACTTTATATTCAAAAAACACAGTTTAAATCAACAATTTTTTTCAAAAATTTTAAAACCACTGCACATTCGTTAGTACCACCTTAAGGGGGGGGGGCTACCTGAATAAGTGAAAATTTTAAGTTCTCCGATTCGCTTCCAATTTGCACCCAATGTAGCCCCAGGGAAGGCGCATCGTAGATGTAACAAACTGGAACCAATGCTTTTGCCAATTTTTTACTAGGGGCTCCCAAAAATTCAATTTTACGTGCAAATCATAGGCGCAAAAAAACGTTTTTTGTGCTCACAAAGCATGACTTTACTCGAAATTTTTTCAATACTGACGAAGCTGATTTTTATATGATTCGATAGCTTAATGTCATATCTCAACCTCTATGATCCATTTTTTTAAATTTTTGCCCATGGCCTGAGCAGTGACGCCAAATGTAAAATCACTCAAATTTGGCGTGCCCAAAGTAGTATAGAAATGGCGGTTCGAGCACCACCCGGAGCCGGAGCCGGGTGGTGATGACGTCATAATGACGTCATGGTGACGTCACAATGACGTAGTGTGATTGACAGGTGACAATCATGTTATGTCACTATGACATACCTGTTGCGTCATAAGTTATGTAATTGATACGTAATTAATTAGTTTTAATAATTACATAATTTTTATTTTTTTAATTTAAAAGGGGGTGCCAAATTTTTAAGTTTTAATAACTATTTTCCTAGTCCATCCCCCTCCTAATTTTTATTACTAATTTCAAAATTTAACATCTTTATTGTACAGTACACTGCTACTGTAGCAGATGTTACTGCAAAGGTCAGTTGCTGAGTAAAGGTCAGTTACTCAGTCATAGACCTAAGCACACACACACGCACACACGAGCAGCAGGCACACACACACATTCAATTTTACGCATGGAAAATAGAAGATTATGGAATAAAATATCTTTTACGTCTACTGTTTAAAAATCGTAGGCTTGTGTTCACGGAAAAATTGTTAACAGAATGAAAATTTGAAGAAATTTTTCCTTTTTACCCATTTTGGGTTTGGAGAACGAAACCAAAAATTTTGCTTAGAAACTCAGTGAAAAAAAACAGTCCTCTGCCTTCTTCCTCCGCGACTTGGGACGCGGCATTGGTGCATTACTGTTTTTTTTGTTTTTTTAATTTTATTATTTTTTTGGTTTTTTTTTGTTTTATTTAAAAATAACATTTTATTTACAATACAGCAATACTTTTTTTACATTTTTTTGTCAAAAAAAAAACTCCAA
>JASANF010001691.1:0-23787 GCA_030248245.1 Trissonchulus sp. WLG1_4 | reverse complement strand
ACTTATTTTTAGAATATATTGTCATATGTGAAGAAATTTAAATTAAGTAACTGTATATCTACTTTACAATACAAGTCCTGACATGTGAATGTGATAGTAAGCGTCAAGAATGCTTTTCCTAGTTATTCGCGCGAATAGGGTGCAGAAAGCACTGACGTGTCGCAGGGCGATTGCTATTCTGACGCAAATCTTGTCCGTTTCATTTAAAAAGCTGCGTTTTCCTATTCTGACACAACTCTTGTCCGCTTCATTTAGCAAGCTGCGTTTTCCTATTCGGCGGCAAAACTTGTCCCGAGTGTTTAACAAGCATATTAGCATTTTTCCGCTTTCCTATTCTACTAACATTGCTGCCCTTCTGTGAAGGGCATTTTTATAATAATAGAATTACTGTGAAGAATTATATACTTTTTAAAATACACTTTGTGTTTGATATTTTAATGCTTCGGTGATACGTATATGCGTATACTCTATAGGCGTGCGTATTGTTAGAAGTTAGATACGCAATAGTTTGACAACTTTATATTAAGGAATTTTTGGCAGGAAATAGTACTTATATAATAACAAGTTATAGAAAGCAATGGTTTTCAAAATTTGTGTGTAAAAGTTTAAATAGGGCTTTTTTTAGGTGACATGTCACATGATTTCCTGAAAAAAACCCAGATTTCGTGCTGGAGGGGGAATGTCTTGTTAGTATATACCGGGACATACTTTTGGGGAGGGGACGCGTGCCTTTTTATAAGGGGCAGGACTTTCTGAAGGGGGAAAAGATTTAACCTGCTTCTGCATGTTGCCTCTTTGAAATAAAGTGAAATGATTTACTCAAGAGTCAAGAAGAGAAAATGAAATAAAAAACAAAAGCAATGTTTTATTCTTTTTTTCGTTTTTCATTCTTTTTTGAATAATCCTACCTGGGTTTTTCTGGCATATTTTTATGCAAAATTTTATGGGGGGGGGCAGCCCCCCATGGATGGGGGGGGGGGCGTCGACCAAAATGGGGGGCGCACCAATTTCACGATAAAACACTATTTTTACAGGAAAAAATGGTTATTATACGTTAAATGTTACGTTATCATACGTTATTATAGCTACGCTAATACTAAATTTAGCCAAAAAGGACTCAAAAACCCGACGAACACGACATCGCTACAGCTAAAAATTCGCTAAATCGTCCTTCCGGAAAAAATTTTGGGCTATGAGGGGGCGGCCCATCTGAAATGGGGGGCTCAAAATTGGGGTGGGGGCGCGACCAAATGGGAGGGGGCGGCCCCCCCCCAGCCCCGCCCACCCCACTAAAAATATGCCAGTTTTTTCCGCAGGCAAATTTTAGCTATTTTGCGAATAGATGAAAATTTTTGTCGCAAAACCAATTTTTTCGCAAAAATTTGTTTCCGTTACGTATTGCATTGAACGTCATATTCACGTAGCGGCGTAGCAGGGGACGATTGAGGGAATTTCTCCCCCTCGATTTTTGTCCTGATAAGAATTTTACGTAAGAGTCCTTCGGTTTTGTGGTCCCATTGAAAAAAATTTACAATATATACGTCCCCAAAGTGCCCAAAAGTTTGACTGTAGATGTAGAATATTTGAAACACGTGAATATAATATACTCCTATAGAGCGTACAGGACTAGTGCTTCCCCAGACCAAGAGTACATAATAGCGTCTCACTCTATATAGAAGAAGAGTGAGATACTCTCCAGCCTGCCTGTGTTCTAGCACAGGCAGATGCGCTGGTCGTTTTCAGGCTACATGTTGACATTTTGTGCAACATGTAGCTTTCCAATCAGAAGCGAGCTGAGCTCCTATTCTCTGATTGGGCAACGCCTGTGCCGTGCTCCAATCATACAACGGGATAGGGTTAAAATGTTAATAACTCATGATTCATTTATAGTCTGCTTGCAAAAACATTAAAAAAGGTTTGCAAATACCTTTGGGGATATTTTAGCAAACTTTCAGCGAAATTGATTGACAAACTTTTAAGAAATTAAGAAAAGTTTATATGTCAAAAGTTTCTCAATCAATTTCGCTGAAAGTTTACCAAAATATCCCTAAAGGTATTTGCATACGTTTTTTAATGTTTTTGCAAGTAGACTATGAATAAATAATAAGTTATTAAGCTTTTAACCCTATCCTAATGCTTATCAACGGATAAGCGATTATATACTAAAGTGTGTTACGCAGAGAATCTACGCGCTGATTGGCCAGCCACATGTTGCACAGAATGTCGACATGTATCCTGAAAACGACCAGCGCATCTGCCTGTGCTAGAACACAGGCAGGCTGGAGAGTGTCTCACTCTTCTATATAGAGTGAGACGCTAGTATGTACTCTTGCCCAGACCCATCTGGACATACGTTGATTTTGTATGACGCAACTTTTTGAAACAGACACACAGAGATTTGAAAAATAATTAGCGGATGTACTACAGTCATAACGCTTTAACATTGACTATTACCATGCAAAAACAGGAAGTTGCAATAATTTGCATGAGGATGGGTAGCAGAGCCTCGGGAAAGGTAGAATTTTTAGGTCAAATTTGGTCAATTGGGGACGTATCGGAAATTTTTTCTGCCTGAGTAGCTAAAAACAACGCGGATATCTTATAAGTTCGCCTGACTTGCGTCAAAATTTTCTCGCAGTTTTGCGAAACAGTTTGAAAATGTTTCGCAATCGCCAAATTTTTTTCGCGATTGCGAACGTTTTTGCGAAAAAAAGCCCAGATCCTAACGTAACGTAACGTCGAATATGGTATGAAAATTTCTGGCTTAGAATTGCTTCATTCTGCTTACTCACACATTTTAAATGTAATTTGGGTTTTTAATGCTGTAAAAAATTTAAAAAACCTAATGTCTAAATCGTGGGTTATATATACGCAGCGGCTTCAAAACTGGAAAATCCTTTCTAACCGAATTGTGAGGAATGAGAACCCTACCTTATCGACCTAAAATTTGTAAATTCGAAACAAAATTTCGGCGCATTTTCTTAACGTTTTCTCAAATTTTCAAAACCGTTCTGCTTGCCATCGGTTTATCGTGTGTCGTATAGCTGGTGGGGGCGCTTCTCTTTGCCTTTCGTTGCTCCGCGGCGGGTTTTTTTGGGTTTGTCGGGGCTATATCGCGCGCCTTTGATACTCTCGTATGGTTTTAGTGTATATATCCAACTGTGCGTACCCTCTCGCGCGCGCGCGCCGCCGCGCGCGCGCGCGCGCGCGCGCGCGCGCGCGCGCGCGCGCGCGCGCGCGCGCGCGCGCGCGCGCGCGCGCGCGCGCACGCGCACGCGCGCGGAGTCTGCCGGCCCTGCCGCCCCGCCCCCGCGCCGGGGGGCCGGGTCCTTTTTAACTGTCGTCCACCCGCGCCTTACCGTCCCCATTTTAGAGCACGGTGGGCCCCGGAAATCATATCTCGTCCGTATTTTCTTAAAAAGTGCTGCATGGTGGGTATATATACATATATATATATATATAATTGTGTATTGTGGATGAGTCAGACGCAAATCATGCGCTTAAATTTTCTTCAGTCGTTTTGCTTCTTTGTACAACTAAGGTGATCTTTCATTTGCGGCTAGGTTAAAAAAATTTTGTAAGTCCAAAAGCTGTTTTTTTTAATATCAGTAATTTTCGCGTGTCATTGTTTTATTTGGAATTTTTGACCTAGTTTACTATCCGCTTAAGCGCACCTGGAACTCGGCACATCAGTGTTTTTTTTTCAGATGGGGCGGTACATTCATGAGAGAGGGGATGGGGGGACCTTTTACAAATTGAGGAGCCAAGGGGGAAACTCAAATCGTGGCAAAATTGAAAAGTTGATAAAAAATGAGGATTTTTTTTGACAATTTCACAAAATTTGAAGTGTTTTGGTCGCCACGGGGGGGGGGGGGGGGGGGATAATCAGAATTTGGCCGGAGAGCGCTCTTCCCTCCAAATTTTGACCCCGTTATGGTTTTTTTGACTCACAATAATGGTGGCAATTTATGAGTATAACAGGTGGGAGGGGGGAATTCCCTACGTCACGCCACTATTCCAGCTTTCCTAGTTTTCAGTTTGGACAGAGATTTTGCGTGGAGCCTCTATTCGTGGTGATGTATTACCATTTGGCCTCTACAATAAAGATATCCTGATAATGCATCGTAAAAAAAAATTTCATCGTCCTTTTGCGGTCCTCTCGCGTTACCGATAAGCTCTATACGGTGTGTTTAGTAATCATAATGGGCTATGAAGATTGACTGGGGACGGAAAAGGGAAATCGAGTTCGAGTTCCCCGACTTAGTTTTAGGATTGTGTGCAGTTGCATTTTGTAATTAACCTAAACGGACTTTTGGGAGCGATTTCCAGCTAAAGGTTTTCGGCCAACCTCTACGTACGCTCCGCCACCCCCGGTAATGATAGACGGGGTAAGCCTAATAGAGTTCCACGGAACGGAGGGGCGGGGTCGGAGGGGCGGCGAGACATGGGTCGGGTCGGGGCTGGGGGTACAATTTCGAACCCGTTGCCTAGTACGGACATAAGTACCTAAAAGGGGTAATAGATGGAGGTTGAATACAGTACTCCACAATAAAATGTGTCACTATTCGCTTATGAACTAATCAATGAATGAATTATTAAATTTACAAATACATTATTCAATGGAGCATACTGTGCTATTAAATACGCAGTAGGTATATACCCCACAAATGTGGGGGTACTTCTACTTTCACACAATTTAATCGAGAACGCGAGAATCTACAGATCAGACAAAATGAAACAGGCAAGAAAGAGGGGTCAGTTCTCTTTTTGGCTGATTCCTTTTCTAAAGGGGGACGCGGGGAGCTAATCGAACCAAATTAAGAACCAGCTTTTAAGGGGGACGCAAATTACGCTACGTTGAACTTGGGTTCGAGATTTTCCGCCCCTTTTCCATATCTGTAATCCAATTCAGAGCACTTTTCGGCCGCACACCGGGGGGAGGTGGGGGTGCCCGCCCCGTTCCCGGTTTCGATATCCCCGCAAGGGGGACAGATAAAAATTACCCCGCAACAGCAGTGCATATATGGGGTTTAGGGGGGGGTGTCGTTGGATTTTTTGAAATGTAATTTATTTAGTTTTGAGGACTCATACTCATAACCATCAAAAACTCCAAAAATTTTCACTTTTTTACTAAAGAAACGAGTTTTCGCAGAATATTTTTCGGCCATTTTTCGGTTTTGCTCACATTTTGGGCACATTTCTCCGCACCAAGTAGCACGGGCCTCAAATCTGAAGTGCAGCTCCGCCCATCGCCGCCCCCTCAAAACCACGTACATCTGCGCCCGCTATGTGCATCCATCATGTAACGGTAAAACTCGGGGGACCGGGACCCTCCTGAAACGAATTACAAAAATACCAAATTTTGTGAAATTCTGAAAAATATTTTTTATTAATTTTGCCGAATTTCACACCTCCGCCTTGATGTTTGAGACCATCGCAGCCTCATACACCTGACGGGTGTGCATCAATGGTCCATCCATATATATAAATATATATATATATATATATATATATATATATATATATATATATATATATATATATATATATATATATATATATATATATATATATATATATATATATTTGCAGGAGAAGCGAGAGGTGGAACGATTGGCACGCCAAGAGGAGGAGCGGCGGAAGAGGGTGGAGGAACAGAAGGGACGGGAGGCCGAACGACAGAGGGCCGTGGAGCAGAGAAGGAAACTGATGGATGCACAGGCAAAGGTTGGTCCTCGAGGACACGGGGACAATAAGCCCGGTTCAGACGTGTCCTGAAGGACACAGGGACAAGGTAGAAACAACTAAGCCCGGTTTATAGTTGTCCTTAAGGACACAGGAGGGACAAGGACAAACTTGAAGCAGCTGATGTGAATAATGCGGCAGAGTGGGGTTAACTTATCGTACGCACTAGTCTGAACTCGTGAATTTCTGAGTGTTAGTGCACTATTTTTCACATTTGTCCTTGCAGCTTTTTGGTATAGCTTAAGGACAAAGGGACAGGGACAAGGACGAGTACGATTTGTGGTTAATGTTGGCTCGCCCTTAATTTCTTGTTTTTGTGTGTCAGGAGCGTCGAGACGCGATCGTGAGCAAGTATCAGAGTCCGTCCAGTGAACGCCAGAGTTCACGCGATCGACGCGATAAGCCCGTCTACGCCTTCGGCAGTTCCACTCCCCGCACGCTCACCTATCTGCAGCAGGCCGACGGCGGACGCTACCATAGGACGCAGCAGGAACAGGATAGAGCCGCCTCCGTCAATGCTCTACACCAGCGTCGGCCTAACAGTCTCAGTAAGGGGGGGGGGGCAGTTTTGAGCAAGTTTTTTTTGTGGGGGGGGGTGTGTTTCTGAGCAAATTTTTGGGCGTTTTCCCCTTGGCTCGACCGGAAATACCCGAAATTTTGCTATAAAGTTTTAGAGAAAAGAAAGAAAGGAAGATTTTTTAAGTGAATGAAAAAATATATACAGTGTCGTTTTTGCCCACTTTTGCTCAGTTTTTAGGATCTCTAGACCCTCGATTTTAATATTGCCCCTTTAAGATCGTGTAAAGTTTAACATTGTAACTCGGGGTCTGTCTGTAGCAATGAAATTTGCAGTCTCATCTCTAAATTTCAGGCTGTATTTATTTGTTTTTTTACGTTTAGGTCCAGCCCCAGACACATTGAACGGGGGTGTGGGGCGGGGGCGGATGCCGGCCGGGGGCAAGGGGGGCCCACAGTGGTTGCTGGGCAAGGGGGCCCGGATGGGGGCAGACCGGATGACCAGCTCAGTGGTGGCGGAGAAACGTGGGGGGCCGACGGGGCTTAGACACACTCGCTTGCCCGCCGATTTGGCCAATGCCAGCATGACGGCGTCATATAGCGCTGGGGAGACGCCCAGTATGTGACGCCTCCAGAGTGGGGACTACCCAGGTCAAAAATCAAAGTTGTCCAATTTTGCTTATTTTCACATAATATATTACTGCCCCAAGACACCGCTACTTCAGATAAGAACGATAATTAAGCTTGAAATTAGTGTGCTTTTGATTGAGACGTTTGTCAGTGTACTTATATAGGCTAAAGTGCGCAAAAGGTCGGTACATAGCCGTTAGTTGGACAGGTCTTGCACAGACAAGACAGCTGTAACCGGGTATCCGTCGGGGTTTGTCTATTGTGGATGTCGTGTGTGTGTGTGTGGTAGGTGTATGGTAAGCGGGTAGACGTGGATCCTAAGTGATGTGAACTTGATCGCCTAGTCTGGGCTACCCGATTACATTTGGCGCAGCGACTTCTGCGCTGCTCCAACGCCAGGCTCCTGCATTGCGTTGTGTATGCCGGACATTACTGACTATTGTATTACTTAGTGACAAAACCTGTTACGCTAATGCAACACACTTACTATTTATTCAGTTGACAGACACAATCAGTCAGAGTGGCGGCCTAAGGGCTGGCAAGCGGTAACGGGGCGGCTGCGTGAAAAACAGGGGTATGGGTCCTCCGTCCAAGCTCAAGTTCGAGTTCAAGTTCGGTCCAAGTTGTGTTGTGATAACGGCCTTGGTATTTATAGTTTTCCCTAGCCAATCACTTTTGTGTAGGTGTTGGGTTTGAAATGGATTATCCAATCGGCTGCTACGGACAGGTCTGGGTTTTGCTGGGTCTAGTTATTAGTTTGCACATTCTTGGAGTTAGTTAGCTAATTCTTAGAATTTGGGGTTTCAGGGGTTGCTTTGTGGGCGTTTAGGAATGTCGAATTACTATTTTTAGCTGTTGTTGTAAAAGGTTGATTTCAGCGCGTGATGCTTTTCTGGGAATCTGCCTTTTGGCGGAACTACTATTTTTCTTGACCAGTTTTAAGTTTTATCTGGGTTCTTGTTTGTTTAGAACCGGTATTTACTTAGCTAGCCTGAGGAGCTTTCAGCTAATCTAGGATTGTCACGCGGGGTGTTATATCAAGAGTACGTAGCTGTATTTTAGTGCTGGTTACACAGCCAATCAGACTGAAAGGGGGTTACTTATATTTTGCGTTTGTGTTCTTTTTGAGTGAAAATTTTAGGTTCTCCGATTTGCTTCAAATTTGCACACACGCCCCCGTGAAGGTGCATCGGAGATGTAAGCAACGAACTGGAACCAAAGCTGTTGCCAATTTTTGACTAGGAGCTCTTGAAATTTTTTGCATTGTAAACACTGACAAAATAGACTAATGCTCTGAACCAAAAGTGCACCTTCAAGCTTAAGGTGGTAGTTGCGTTTTCGAGGTTTTTGTGATTTCTATGTAAACTTTGCGCCACCAGTACTCAAGTTATAAGTGACGCCTGAGCATAAATTTTTGGGACAGTATTGTAAAGGTCAAAATCCCCAGGCATGTCTCTCACTTTTTTGAAATTTCACCTGTGGACATTTTTAGAGGGTTTTAATTACAAGAAAATATCTAAAATTTTCGGTGCGTTTGCTTTTCAGCTAATTTCTCAGTAAATTGACTAGTTATTAAAAAAGTGGGGGACATGCCTGGGGATTTTAAACATGTCAAAAACCTTACCAACTTTCAGCCCCAACAGGTAATCGTATGATTCAGAGCTGTGGCGCAAACTTTTTGTGAAAAATTTTAATATTTTGGAAAGGACCTTTCTTTAGTCGCTTATACTGGAAAGAAAAACAAAGGTTAAATTTCAAGGCATGGCATACATTTAGGAAAAATATTGTTCTACCTAATGCAAAAGACCGCTTGTGATTTGAATTTGTAAACGCTGAGCTATGGCTTTTTAAAAAAACACCTAAAAACGCAATTACCCCCTTAATTGTTCTTATCTGAGGCTGAGGTGCCTTGGAGGAATGTGAAGTCAAGCAAAATTGGTGGAGCAGCGCAGAAGTCGCTGCGCCAAATGTAATCGGGTAGCCCAGACTAGGCGATCAAGTTCACATCACTTAGGATCCACGTCTACCCGCTTACCATACACCTACCACACACACACACACGACATCCACAATAGACAAACCCCGACGGATACCCGGTTACAGCTGTCTTGTCTGTGCAAGACCTGTCCAACTAACGGCTATGTACCGACCTTTTGCGCACTTTAGCCTATATAAGTACACTGACAAACGTCTCAATCAAAAAGCACACGAATTTCAAGCTTAATTATTGTTCTTATCTGAAGTAGCGGGTGTTGGGGCAGTAATATATCACGCCGCAAAACAAGCAATTGGAACAACTTTGATTTTTGACCTGGGTAGTCCCCAATTGGAGGCGTCACATACTGGGCGTCTCCCCAGCGCTAGACGCCGTTGACGCCGGCAGCATCTGGCGAATCGGTGCACAAGCGAGTGCGTCAAGCCCCGTCGGCCCCTCACGTTTCTCCGTCTACCACCGAGCCGGTCATCCGGCCTGGCTGATCCTGCCCCCTTGCCCAGCAACCACTGTGGGCCCCCCGGCCGGCATCCGCCCCCACACCCCCGTTCAATGTGTCTGGGGCTGGACCTAAACGTAAAAAAACAAATAAATACAGCCTGAAATTTAGAGATGAGACTGCAAATTTCATTGCTACAGACAGACCCCGAGTTACAATGTTAAACTTTACACGATCTTAAAGGGGCAATATTAAAATCGAGGGTCTAGAGATCCTAAAAACTGAGCAAAAGTGGGCAAAAACGACACTGATATATTTTTTCATTCACTTAAAAAATCTTCCTTTCTTTCTTTTCTCTAAACTTTATAGCAAAATTTCGGGTATTCCCGGTCGAGCCAGGGAAAACGCCCAAAAATTTGCTCAAAACACACCCCCCCCACAAAAAAACTTGTCTAAACCTCCCCCCCCCCCCTTACTGAGACTGTTAGGCCGACGCTGGTGTAGAGCATTGACGGAGGCGGCTCTATCCTGTTCCTGCTGTGTCCTATGGTAGCGTCCGCCGTCGGCCTGCTGCAGATAGGTGAGCGTGCGGGGTGGAACTGCCGAAGGCGTAGACGGGCTTATCGCGTCGATCGCGTGAACTCTGGCTTTCCTGGACGGACTCTGATACCCGCTCACTATCGCGTCTCGACGCTCCTGACACAAAAACAAGAAATTAAGGGCGAGCCAACATTAACCACAAATCGTACTCGTCCTTGTCCCTGTCCCTTTGTCCTTAAGCTATACCAAAAAGCTGCAAGGACAAATGTGAAAAATAGTGCACTAACACTCAGAAATTCACGAGTTCAGACTAGTGCGTACGATAAGTTAACCCCACTCTGCCGCATTATTCACATCAGCTGCTTACAAGTTTGTCCTTGTCCCTCCTGTTTCCTTAAGGACAAGTATAAACTGGGCCCAGTTGTTTCATACCTTGTCCCTGTGTCCTTCAGGAAAAGTCTGAACCGGGCTTATTGTCCCCGTGTCCTCGAGGACCAACCTTTGCCTGTGCATCCATCAGTTTCCTTCTCTGCTCCACGGCCCTCTGTCGTTCGGCCTCCCGTCCCTTCTGTTCCTCCACCCTCTTCCGCCGCTCCTCCTCTTGGCGTGCCAATCGTTCCACCTCTCGCTTCTCCGCTTCCTTCAGCTCTTGCAGTTTCCTGCAAACACACACACACACACACACACACACACACACACACACACACACACACACACACACACACACACACACACACACACACACACACACACACACACACGCACACATATGGATGGACCATTGATGCACACATACATGTATGAAGGCTGCGACGGGGGACCCCCTCAAAACATCAAGGGGCCGTGGGGGGATGGTCTCCAAAATTTGGGCGAAATTGAGTAAAAATGACACTTTTTTGCGAAAATTGTACGAAATTCAGGGTATTTTTGGTCGTTCAGGGGGAGGGTCTTCGAAATTTGGCCGGAGAAGCCTCCCAAATTTTGACCCCGTTACATGTATGGATGCACATAGGCAGTAGGCACAGATGTACATGGTTTTAGGGGGGGGGGGGCAAGCAAAATTTGAGATCCCGGGACAAGCCTCCCTTCAGATTTGACCAGTCGGAAGAAGCCCCCTTACTTGGTGCTAAAAAATGTGCCCGAAAAAAATGTGAGCAAAAACCGAAAAAATGGCGAAAAATATTCTGATTTTGCGAAAACATTTTCTGTTTTAGGTAAAAATTGGAAAATTTTGCGAATTTTTTTCAGATTTTGTGAGTTCAAGTCCTCGAAACGTAGGGACGAGCCCACTCTAAGAATTAGAAAAATCCAGGACAAGCACCCCCCCAACTAAGACCCCATATATGCACATATATGCAGGGGGGTAGGGTTGTATTGTATCTACCCCCCCCCCCTCTTCAGGGGATCTGGAACCTCCCGCTAAACGGCGGGCACCCCCGCCTCTCCCCCGACCCCCCCCCCCTGCCATAGTACGGCCGAAAAAGTGCTCTAAAAATAAATTACAGATAAAAAAGCGGCTGCTTTCGAAATTTAGAGTACAATAAAGAACATCATCAGTTCATACATCTAAGAAGCTGGTTTCTAATTTGATTTCGGACTAAGACTCCCGCGTCCGCCCTTAGAAAAGGATGGCCAAAAAACTGACCGCTCTCTTTCTTGCTGTTCATTTTCTCTGATCTGTCTGATTCTTTCCTCGCGTTCTCGATTACGAGATTGAGTATCTGAAACATAAACATACCCACATTTGTAGAGTATATACCTACTTGGTATTAATAGCACAGTATGTTCCATTATTGAATAATGTATTTGTAAATTTAATAATTCATTCATTCATTCATTCATAAGCAAATAGTGACACATTTATCAAATTACTGCCTCAACGACAGGCCTCCATCTATTACCCTTTTCGCTCTTATGTCCGTACTAGAGTTCGCAACGGGTCGAAATTTCATAACCCCACCCGACCCGACCCGAGCTAATGTCTAACCCGACCCGACCCGACCCGCACCAACCCGACCCGATTGCGAACTCTAGTCCGTACCCCATGATTATCTATCATTACCCGGTAGCAGACCATACGTGGGCAGGTAACCAAAAAGACCCTTTCATCTGGAAAATCAGTCGACCCCAAAAGAAGTCCGTTTAGGTTAGTCCGGAATGCAACTGCACACAATTCCTAAAACTAAGTCGGACTGGAACAAACCTCTTTCGTCCAGTAAAAAAATAACTGTTAATCTTCATAGCCCATTATGATTACTAAACACACCGTATCGAGCTTATCGGTAACGCCAGAAGAAAGGACCGCAAAAGGACGATGAAATTTTTACAAATCATTATCGGGATATCTTTATTGTTATCCAAGGCCAATCAATTTAATACATCGCAGCAAATTGCATCAATGTCAACATGGATAGAGTCACGCAAATCTCTGTCCAAACTGAAGCGTCGAAAACAATTGGAATAGGCATGACGTAGGGATACTCCCCCTCCCACCCGTTATACTCATAATTGCCACCATTATTGAGTCAAAAAAACACATAACGGGGTCAAAATTTGAAAGGGAACGTCTCCGGCCAAATTCTGAGGATCCTCCCCCCCCCCCCCCCCGTGCACGACCAAAACACTTCAAATTTTGTGAAATTGTCAAAAAAAGTGTCATTTTTTATCAACTTTTCAATTTTGCCACAATTTGGCGACCCTCCCCCTTGGCTCCTCGATTTGTAAAGGTCCCCCATCCCCTCTCATAAATGTACGCCCCCTGCTAAAAAAACACTGACTGTTCAGCCTTCCCAGAGTTCCAGGTGCCGTTACCCGTCAAGCAAGCTACATAACGGATAGTAAAAAACTAGTGAAAACAGTCCAGATAAAACGGCAATAGCACGCGAAATGCTGATTTAAAAAAAGCTTTTCAAGCTTACAGAATTTTTTAAAGCTAGTTGATACTTGCCCGCAGAATAAAAATATATCTTAGTTGTATACAAAAAAGAAAAAACGACTGCAGAAAATTTAACAGATCTTAAGAACTGATTTTCGGTCTGAAAGCTATGTAGACTAGTAGCAAAAAATATCACAATTATTGTATATATATATACCTGCAGGCTGCAGCACTTTTTTAAGAATACGGACAAGTATGAACCGGGCCCACCATATACTCTAGAGAATAAAAACAGCAGGAAATGTAAGGTTAGTCAGCGGGTAGCCGAGGCCAGGAAAGCCATGCGAACGGCAGCAGCAGCCAGGCCGGTTGGCTGGGTAGACTGAGAGACGCCAGTCGCCGACGCCGCCATGTCTGCTCTGGCCAGTGTCTCACAAAAATCAAATTAGGCTCACTTAGATTCCCCGCTGAGCAGCACAGGGCAAGCAAGGCCAGCATGACTTCTAAATGGACCACACACATCACACATCACACAAACACACACACACACACACACACACACACACACACACACACACACACACAGCACGCACACACACACAGCACGCACACACACACAGCACGCACACACACACAGTACGCACAGATGGAATATACAGGCTTGAAACCATTACGGATTTTGAGTTTTTGATGGTTATGGTAATGGTTACTATATAAATTACATACACGCCTGATATTAACCAGGTTTTTGACTTAATTAACCTAGGATGGAAAAAGGTCACCGCTGAGAAATAAGCATAACAGAAGGCAATAGAAGCGGTATATATACCCACCATGTCGGAGAGGGGGGAGTTGGATATATTATACGACACACGATAAACCGATGGCAAGCGAACGGTTTTGAAAATTTGAGAAAACGTTAAGAAAATGCGCCGAAATTTTGTTTCGAATTTACAAATTTTAGGTCGATAAGGTAGGGTTCTCATTCCTCACAATTCGGTTAGAAATGATTTTCCAGTTTTGGAGCCGCTGCGTATAACCCACGATTTAGACATCAGGTTTTTTAAATTTTTTACAGCATTAAAAACCCAAATTACATTTAAAATGTGTGAGTAAGCAGAATGAAGCAATTCTAAGCCAGAAATTTTCATACCATATTCGACGTTACGTTACGTTAGGATCTAAGCTTTTTTTCGCAAAAACGTTCGCAATCGCGAAAAAAATTTGGCGATTGCGAAACATTTTCAAACTGTTTCGCAAAACTGCGAGAAAATTTTGACGCAAGTCAGGCGAACTTATAAGATATCCGCGTTGTTTTTAGCTACTCAGGCAGAAAAAATTTCCGATACGTCCCCAATTGACCAAATTTGACCTAAAAATTCTAACTTTCCCGAGGCTCTGCTACCTATCCTCATGCAAATTATTGCAACTTCCTGTTTTTGCATGGTACTAGTCAATGTTAAAGCGTTATGACTGTAGTATATACATCCGCTAATTATTTTTCAAATCTCTGTGTGTCTGTTTCAAAAAGTTGCGTCATACAAAATCAACGTATGTCCAGATGGGTCTGGGCAAGAGTACATACTAGCGTCTCACTCTATATAGAAGAGTGAGACACTCTCCAGCCTGCCTGTGTTCTAGCACAGGCAGATGCGCTGGTCGTTTTCAGGATACATGTTGACATTCTGTGCAACATGTGGCTGGCCAATCAGCGCGTAGATTCTCTGCGTAACACACTTTAGTATATAATCGCTTATCCGTTGATAAGCATTAGGATAGGGTTAAAAGCTTAATAACTTATTATTTATTCATAGTCTGCTTGCAAAAACATTAAAAAACGTATGCAAATACCTTTAGGGATATTTTGGTAAACTTTCAGCGAAATTGATTGAGAAACTTTTGAGATATAAACTTTTCTTAATTTCTTAAAAGTTTGTCAATCAATTTCGCTGAAAGTTTGCTAAAATATCCCCAAAGGTATTTGCAAACCTTTTAAATGTTTTTGCAAGCAGACTATAAATGAATCATGAGTTATTAACATTTTAACCCTATCCCGTTGTATGATTGGAGCACGGCACAGGCGTTGCCCAATCAGAGAATAGAAGCTCAGCTCGCTTCTGATTGGCCAGCTACATGTTGCACAAAATGTCAACATGTAGCCTGAAAACGACCAGCGCATCTGCCTGTGCTAGAACACAGGCAGGCTGGAGAGTATCTCACTCTTCTTCTATATAGAGTGAGACGCTATTCTGTACTCTTGGTCTGGGGAAGCACTAGTCCTGTACGCTCTATAGGAGTATATTATATTCACGTGTTTCAAATATTCTACATCTACAGTCAAACTTTTGGGCACTTTGGGGACGTATATAATGTAAATTTTTTTCAATGGGACCACGAAACCGAAGGACTCTTACGTAAAATTCTTATCAGGACAAAAATCGAGGGGGAGAAATTCCCTCAATCGTCCCCTGCTACGCCGCTACGTGAATATGACGTTCAATGCAATACGTAACGGAAACAAATTTTTGCGAAAAAAATTGGTTTTGCGAAAAAAATTTTCATCTATTCGCAAAATAGCTAAAATTTGCCAGCGGAAAAAACTGGCATATTTTTAGTGGGGTGGGCGGGGCTGGGGGGGTCGCTCCCTCCCATTTGGTCGCGCCCCCCCCCCCCAATTTTGAGCCCCCCATTTCAGATGGGCCGCCCCCTCATAGCCCAAAATTTTTTCCGGAAGGACGAATTAGCGAATTTTTAGCTGTAGCGATGTCGTGTTCGTCGGGTTTTTGAGTCCTTTTTGGCTAAATTTAGTATTAGCGTAGCTATAATAACGTATGAAAACGTAACATTTAACGTATAATAACCATTTTTTCCTGTAAAAATAGTGTTTTATCGTGAAATTGGTGCGCCCCCCATTTTGGTCGACGCCCCCCCCCCATCCATGGGGGGGCTGCCCCCCCATAAAATTTTGCATATAAATATGCCAGAAAAACCCAGGTAGGATTATTCAAAAAAGAATGAAAAACGAAAAAAAGAATAAAACATTGCTTTTGTTTTTTATTTCATTTTCTCTTGACTCTTGAGTAAATTATTTCACTTTATTTCAAAGAGGCAACATGCAGAAGCAGGTTAAATCTTTTCATTCTTTTCCCCCTTCAGAAAGTCCTGCCCCTTATAAAAAGGCACGCGTCCCCTCCCCAAAAGTATGTCCCGGTATCAGGGTTGGCGCGATAGCGCCAAACCCTAGAATAGGACCCACACACCATATTGCGAGATTTTAAAATGAATTTTTTTAATAACTGAAAATTTATGCAAGCAAATCTGTTTTAGTTTGGTATGTGTACTTGCCTGGGGGACGACTACATGCTGGCCAAATCGGTTGGGTATTACCCGAGATATGAAAAATCGTCTCCCGCAAACTCGGATTTTTCCGTCTTTTTTTTTCCCGGTCGCAAATCTCAAGAAATACACGTTGGCGGGGCACTTTTTTGGGCTATTTATCTTCAAGCTGGTTGGGAATAGAGGCATTAGCAAAATGGTGTTCTAGGCTTTTGCCTTTTTGGCTCTGCTGGGAGGGGGGAACCCCTTTTTTGGGCCTCGAAAAATTGCAAAGTCCGGTAAAAATATGTGCCAGCTTTTGAGACGTCACGCAAACAGCCCAAGTCTGATCTTTTGCATGCATGGTAGTGTAGTGGGGTTGTAGTGCATCTGCTATTTTGGAGTCGATCGTGCCACTGTAGCACTGGGGAGGGGGCTCGGAAGGTACTGTACGTGTATTATGGGGGTAGGCTACCTACGGGCAGTGCAGCCAACACGGTTATAGATGGAGGCCTGTCGTCTTGTATTCGAATATAAACCCAGATACTGTGCATTGTAGCGTGCTATTAGTTTTGTTGTCAGATTTACGTAGTAGCCAGAACTGGTGCACCCCCCCTGTGATACCGTTGAAAACATGATTTTTCATGATTTTCTCAATGTATAACGCTTTAATGGGTAACTGCTCGTTCTGTATTTCTATTGCAACGTAATATATATGTGCAGGGGTGTCATTTGATACGTTTTGGTTTGCGTTGTATGCTCTGTTCCACTTTGGCAACCCTGGCAAAGTGCCAAAATGGTCAATTTAACCAAATTTTTGAATTTTTTCAGTTTTGTCAAAAAACTGGGAAAAGGGGTAATTTGAGGTGCTGAACGCGAATATAACGTTATTTTGACAAAATAATTAGTATTTTCTTCCAAAATAGTGCTCAGTGGTCAAGTACGGTTGTGTGTACTATATATACATAGGAAATATGTAGGCAGTACAGCCAAAACGGTTACAGATGAAGGCCTGTCGTCTTGTATTCGAATATTAGCCCATATACTGTGCATTGCAGCGTGTTATTTATTTTGTTGCCGCATTTACGTTCTAGCCAGAACTGGTGTACCACCCTGTGATACCGTTGAAAAGATGATTTTTCATGATTTCATCAATGTATAACGCTTTAAGGGATAACGGCTTGTTCTGTTTTTCTATTGCAACTTAATATACAAGCCAGGCGTGTCAGTTGATACTGTTTAGTACATACGCGTCGTAAGAACTGTTCCACCTTGGCAATCCTGGCAAAGTGCCAGAATGTCAAACTGACCAAATTTTTGAATTTTCTTAGTTTTGTTGAAAAACTGTGGAAAAGGTTAATTTGAGGTGCTGAACGTGAATATAACGTTGTTGTGAGGAAAAAGAATTGTTTTCATCCAAAAAAGAATCAGTGTAGCCAAAACAGTTATAGATGGACTCCTGTCGTCTTGTATTCGACTATAAACCCATATATTTACTGTGCATTGCAGCGTGCTATTTGTTTTGTTGCCAGATTTACGTAATAACTGGGTTTTTTTTCGCTGGCAAATTTTCGCAATTTTGCGAAAAGCTTGAATTTTTTTTCGCAAAATCAAATTTTTTTTCGCAGATTTACTTTTGTTACGTATTGCAGTAGACTTTGCATTAAAACGGTTTTCCGCCTATACAGGATGAAGACTGACGCAATTTTTACCCTTTTTGGCCAAAAAATAACAATTTTGACATTTTTATTTAAATTTACGGAGCCGTCCTGAGCATTTTGTGTAATTTTTCACAATTTTCACAATCGATGCTCAGCCGTAACGTAATTTCAGAAGACCCTGCCAATGACCAAGTTAAGGCCTGAAAATGCTAGCATTTTGAAATGTTTCTTAATTATGTCACCTCCGACCCCTATTCTACTGTCATTAGTGTTACATGCAGTCGATGTGATGATACATGAAAGAAAATCTGGCCCATTTACAGTCACTAGAAACATCAAGCCACAAAGTTGCACGAGTCCGGGCCTAAGGGATCACAAAAAGTCGGAGAAAATTTCAATTTTTAGTCCAAATTTGGTCAGTTGGGGCCGTATCGGAAACGTTTTCCGACTAAACCACAAAAATTAGCGCATAGACCTTATGAGTTCACCTCCACTACGTCAAAAAATTTTCGCAATTTTGCGAAAAGGTTTGAAAATTTTTCGCAATCACCAATTTTTTTTCGCAATTGCGAACGTTTTTGCGAAAAAAAACCCAGCGTAATAACCAGAACTTGTGCAACCCCCCCCCCCCCCTGTGATACCGGTGAAAACATTTTCATGATTTGAAGCTGAATCTCTCAAGCGGAAAAATGGATAGGATTATTATAAAAATGCCCTTCACAGAAGGGCAGCAATGTTAGTAGAATAGGAAAGCGGAAAAATGCTAATATGCTTGTTAAACACCCGGGACAAGTTTTGCCGCCGAGTAGGAAAACGCAGCTTGCTAAATGAAGCGGACAAGAGTTGTGTCAGAATAGGAAAACGCAGCTTTTTAACGGACAAGACTTGCGTCAGAATAGCAATCGCCCTGCGACACGTCAGTGCTTTCTGCACCCTATTCGCGCGAATAACTAGGAAAAGCATTCTTGACGCTTACTATCACATATTCACATGTCAGGACTTGTATTGTAAAGTAGATATACATACAGTTACTTAATTTAAATTTCTCCACATATTACATATCTATTTTTGTAAACATCTTTCCCGAAAGTTACGAATGACATATTTTAAATAAACATTTCACAGCAAGTACATACTAATATTCAACACGAAGCTTAGTCTACTTAAATGTTTATGATGATTAAACACATGTACGTATAACGTATGTGTAAAAATATATAAAAACGAATCACCGCGATGATCGATTAATGATTCTTGTAAATGTACGACTCATTACAAGAATGTTTATTCCGGTCATGGCTTGCCTTTGTAAATAACATCAAGAACCAGCTACAGATGTATACTATACTTTTCCGGCAACAGAGCAGCTCATGATAATGGCTGATTAGTTCGCGCGAACTAATCAGCCATTATCATGAGCTGCTCTGTTGCCGGAAAAGTAAAGTATACATATGTAGCTGGTTCTTGATGTTATTTACAAAGGCAAGCCATGACCGGAATAAACATTCTTGTAATGAGTCGTACATTTACAAGAATCATTAATCGATCATCGCGGTGATTCGTTTTTATATATTTTTACACATACGTTATACGTACATGTGTTTAATCATCATAAACATTTAAGTAGACTAAGCTTCGTGTTGAATATTAGTATGTACTTGCTGTGAAATGTTTATTTAAAATATGTCATTCGTAACTTTCGGGAAAGATGTTTACAAAAATAGATATGTAATATGTGGAGAAATTTAAATTAAGTAACTGTATGTATATCTACTTTACAATACAAGTCCTGACATGTGAATATGTGATAGTAAGCGTCAAGAATGCTTTTCCTAGTTATTCGCGCGAATAGGGTGCAGAAAGCACTGACGTGTCGCAGGGCGATTGCTATTCTGACGCAAGTCTTGTCCGTTTCATTTAAAAAGCTGCGTTTTCCTATTCTGACACAACTCTTGTCCGCTTCATTTAGCAAGCTGCGTTTTCCTACTCGGCGGCAAAACTTGTCCCGGGTGTTTAACAAGCATATTAACATTTTTCCGCTTTCCTATTCTACTAACATTGCTGCCCTTCTGTGAAGGGCATTTTTATAATAATATACTAACAAGACATTCCCCCTCCAGCACGAAATCTGGGTTTTTTTCAGGAAATCATGTGACATGTCACCTAAAAAAAGCCCTATTTAAACTTTTACACACAAATTTTGAAAACCATTGCTTTCTATAACTTGTTATTATATAAGTACTATTTCCTGCCAAAAATTCCTTAATATAAAGTTGTCAAACTATTGCGTATCTAACTTCTAACAATACGCACGCCTATAGAGTATACGCATATATATATATACGTATCACCGAAGCATTAAAATATCAAACACAAAGTGTATTTTAAAAAGTATATAATTCTTCACAGTAATTCTACATGACAGACAATACGTCTGTATGTATATTATATTCTATTTGTTAAAAACAGCGTGCACTGCAGAAAATACAGATACATATACATACATGCGTCATACGGTCTATTAAAACACAGCACATTTATCAAAACGTCGCGTGCGCCTTGTAATAATACAGTTGGAACTGCCCAAAATCTGACAAAAAGTTTCCCTGAATTTTAGGTTTAAGGCCTGTCAGTTTTCTTTAAACTTTCGGGGTTTAAGGTTCATTTGACGTGTCCCATGAGAACAGGTAGGTGGGAACCATACATAGACGTGTGGGGTTTCACCCCCGCCCCACCCCAAAAGGCATACATGTAACGGGGTTAAAAATTTGGGGGGCCTCTCCGGCCAAATTTTGGGGACCCTCCCCACCTGGTCAACCAAAAATACGCTAAATTTTGCAAATTTTGTAAAAATTTCGCAAATTTTGTAAAAATTTCGCAAAAAGTGCCATTTTTTCAAAATCTTGGGGACCCTCCCCCCCGGGCCCTCGATTTTTGGGGAGGGGGTCCCCCCATCCCCCCATCGTACATGTATGCCAAAAGGCATCTTCACCCTCCCTCTCAGACAGATTGCCTAAGAAGTCCAAAAACGTTGACTCATGGAGCAGAATCAGAACTCCGCACCCCCCCCCCCAGAATCTTTAGTTACCCACGTATGGTGGTAAGCAGAAATCCACTTTCCCATACTATACCTATATTAGTAAGGAAAAATGCCCTTGTCGGTCGGCACCTTGGGTAGAGAATCGGTTACTGTCTGTCTAAAGCGGAAAATTAATCAGGCTGAGCTTGTAACTTGTGAGCTGAGACTTGGGCAATGGTCTTATGGAGTCCACTGTTAGTTTAAAAACTCGTTCGGAGCAACTTTAAGCAGTTGACTCGATGATTAATCCGATAAGCATTTCTTCACTTCGCACAAAAATTAGTCCAGCCCGTTTAATATAAACAAAAAATGAGCCATTGGTGCACTTAACTGACGAGCAGTTAAAAAACAGTCAAAAGTTACACAATGAAAAAACTCAAACAGATCAGCAAAACACACCAATGAGCAATAATGTAACGATCTAGACTTTGACCCTTGACCATAGATGCAAATGGGGGGGGGCTAAGGGGGGTATCCACCTCCCCCTGAGGGGGGTCGGCACCCCCCCCCCCTCAGACATTCGGCACCCCCCCCCTCCGATGGCCAAAAAAGTGCCCCATAATGCGTAAAAAATTAAAAAACTGGAAAAATATTTCGCCTGCGGCCTAAAAGGTACCCCAAAAATCGCAAAAGTGTGAAAGATTTTTTGCTGTCGCCGAAAAATGGCCAAAAGTAGGGTCCACCTCCCCCTTCCGCCAAGGGTGGGGCGCCCCCCCTCGCCAATTCCTCCCGTGCATCTCTGCCCTTGACCCCTGACCTACCTTTTTTATAAATACTGCTGGTCATGAGATTATTCTTCGGGCTGCCCTTGTCACCCGCACCGCCGCATGGAGCCCCTGAAACAATCAAAATACAAATACATAATCACTCCAGGTCAAGCCTAACCGGATAATCGTAGAACTGAAATAAAAAAGAAACGCATGATTTTTTACTCAGAACTCGTAGAACTAGTTTAGGTATTAGGTACTTCAATATGTACATGTATGTTGTGTACTCGAATATCACTAATTTTATTTTTATTCAAGTGTATATGTACGTATGTAACTTACTTTCAGACACTGAAAATTCCTCTTCTAAAGTTCATTTATGTATATATATACTCATCACAAGAAATGAGCAAACATGTGTACGTAAATACGTTCTGCTATATACTACGCTAAAACAGAGTGCATAACTAAAACAAGCACACATCCGTGCAATCAGTACTACAGCTTAATTTTAGTCCCGAACGTAGTTTTAACAGCTTACAAGTTGTCAAAGCACTGTATCAGGAACCGTGCTGTGGACTGTTTACACATATATACACATACACACATGTATACACGCACACACACATACACGTGTTTCGCACATGAGTGGTTTGCGTATGCGTACATAGTCACCCGGCGGGACTGTTTGTGCGTGCACCAATTTTTAACACAAAAAATATTACATAATAAAAAATAGTCATGCTAACGCTTCAAAAAACAAACCGTTAAGGATTATCAGTATGCACATAGTATATACACACGCACACACACATATATTATATACACGCGCGCGGCTGATCCCTGAGACCTACCACCATATTTAGATATTAAAAATGAAAAAAGTTCTACGATTCCCAAACAAGCTAATCCATTTTGAGCGAAAATGTCACCCGGAAAAGTTTGACAAAAACTCTGATATTTTGACTAAATTTTATGAACGTGGGTCTGACGCAGACCAGAAACCTTTTTCGGCTATTGCTTAAAATAGTCACGAACAAACCTTGTGTCAAACATCAGCATATAATATTCCATCTACAAATACACATCTCTTGGCAGTACGCAGTCTTTTTTTAAAGTGCTAAAGGTGTCTTTTGAGTCGTTAGCTAACCTTTATTTCCCACCTTTTCTTAGATGGCCATTTGTTTGAGCTGTTTCTGTGGACAAAAAAACAGGACGGGCAACTCCCTCAACAAGTTTCCCGTCAGCTTACAACACCTATTTTGCCGACACTCAATTTACTGCGATAAAATACCCATGTATGAATATTTATCATATCATATATATTTATTATATATATTCACATACATTTTTCTGCAGTGACGTATGTATGAGTTTGTGTATATACTTGCTATGTTCTACATACTTGCAAAATAAAATATTGTGCTATTATAGAAGCGTGTCTGACTGAGTCAAATTTACCAAGAATATATACATATATATACGTAGTACGTACATATATATACGCACACAGCCCACAACGACATTATACGCATATACGTACGTATAAGTATATAAATACATACGCAGTTATATATATGTAAGTGAACACAGAGAGGCTAATCAATAGCACGTGCTTTTTCCACTCAAAGTCCTCAGACCAGCTCGCAGTACGTATATACAACATCCTGTAATGCTACACATGTAACGATCAAACCAAGCCACGCCAGCTTACAACTTGAGCACATCTCAGTTTTAAAAACACAGAGGCGAGACTGTAATATATTTCACTAAAAGGGTATATATCAAACCGGGGGGAGTTAGAAAAAGGGGTGACTTTTGTGAGCATACATGTATGAGAGGGGGGGATGGGGGGGGACCCCAACCCTCCAGAAAATCTGGGAGGAGGGTCCTCAAAATTCGGCCAAAATTTAGTAAAAATGGCACTTTTTGGGGAAAATTTTACAAAATTTGTGGTATTTTCGTTTGATCTAGGGGGAGGTTCCCCAAAATTTGGCAGAGAGCCCCCCCCCCAAAATGTTGACCCCGTTACATGTATGTTTGTGAGGGTCTGCGACTAGGAGTGGAAGCCCACAGTAGACATAGAACTTGACCTTTATAAATAATTTGAACTGAGAAATGCATTTTTGAAAGCCGAGTAAGCTTAACCACGTGACTCAAACCTGTAACAACCTTCCTGTTCCTACAAACCTTGTTGTTGTTACAATCAATGGGCTGCGATTTGCTTAGCAAAATCGCCCACAAAAAAGCATGTATTCACTTTTTAGAGCCCTGTTTTTAATTCCGC
>JASANF010001690.1:0-13729 GCA_030248245.1 Trissonchulus sp. WLG1_4 | reverse complement strand
AAGCGGTATCAATTAATAATCCATAGGGCAGGGGCATGAGTTTTTCCTGAGATTTTGTACAAATGGAATATCTTCATATTCTGCTAAACCGTCCAATCCATCAGCAGAGAGGCCAGCTCCTAAAAATTAGCAAAAATGGGTAGGTATATATAAAAAGTTGAAAGAAATTACAAAAAATCAGAATAAAAGTCAGATTCATTTTTTTGAAAGTTTTTTACTTAGGACGTTCAGTAGAGCGATGTTTCATGTTTCGGTGGTGCTTTCGAGGCTATTGTGATTTCTATGTAAACTTTGCGCCCACAGAACGCAAGTTACAAACGAGGTCTGAAGATGAATTTTCGGCACAGTACTGTAAACTGTAAAGGTCCAACCAAATCCTCAGGCATGTCTCTCACTTTTTCAAAACTTTACCTGCGGACATTTTTAGTGGGCTTTATTTTAATTACAAGAAAATATCTTAAATTTTAGATCCGTTTGCTTTTCAACTATTTTCTCAGTAAAAGTGGGGGACATGCCTGGGGATATTAAACATGTCAAAAACCTTACCAACTTTCAGTCCAAACAGGTAATCGTATGATTCAGAGCTGTAGCGCGAACTTTTTGTAAAAAATCCTAACATTCTGCATAGAACCTTTCATTAGCCGCTTGTACTGGAAGACAAAATTAAAGGCTCGGTTTTAATGCATGGCACTCATTTAGGTCAGATACTGTTCTACTTTATGCAAAAGACTACTTGCGATTTGAATCTGTAATCGCTGAGCTATAGCTTTCCAAAAAAACACCTAAAAACACAATTACCCCCTTAACTCATAGCTGATAACTTTTTTAAAAAAGGTATCAGTTAAAGCTAACTGATTTGAAATTCTGTAACTTAAATATCCCCAGTTCAGTAATGTTGCTTAAAAACAGCTTTTGCACTATTTCAGTCCGACTATGAAAAATACATTCGTACAGTTCAATCCGCTATAAGGTGCCTCCGTTTCTACCAAGAGAACAAACAGCACTGATTGACTAGAGGCCCACCTGCCATGCCATCCTCCCTGAGTGACCCCTGAGGCGAGGTGTGGGGGGTCAAAGGTCAAAGGTCATCGTCATGGTCTAGCCTGGTGTCAGGGTCGGGCCCCTTGAGTGCGTCCAGACTGAACGCGTCCTGCATCTGCACGCTGGGCGCCGCACTCAGGCACTTCAGCTGGTCCATGATGGTCGCCCGGATCGAGTCCAGGAACTAGAAAAAACAAACCACCCACACTACCTTCACCTAATCTGGTCCGTACTAAGCCCGGTTCATACTGGGCCTAAGCGTGACAGGCAAAGCAAGTCTGTTTGCCCGATAAGCCCGGTTCATACTTGTCCTAATTGTCCTACCAATCGTAGCAGTATTTAGCATTAAAAAACTGAAGGTCAACACCAATCAGCTCATGTAAAAAAATACACAAAAATATTGTGTCGATTTCTCACAACATTCATTTGAAATTTGTCCTAAGGACACGTGTTAACCGGGCCTAAAAGCGTGTGTTACGACATGTGTTTTAACTTTTAACACACAGTTAGGCATAGGCTATTAAACCAGCCCCAACGTACGGTTACGGTACCCATTTCCCTCAATGTCAGTTGAAAACTTCTGTCAGTTTCGCAGACACAGCAATGAAAAGTCACAGTACATAAACCTGCGCATTCAGCACGGGCATTCGCGTTAGCTATCAGTGCATTTTCGCTTCCTATTTAAGTATTATTATCGATTTTATTACCAATTTTTTCGCGAATTAAATCCAACTAGGAATACACAACCCGTACAGTGTGGAAACCATAATAATTCAAAGCTCACAGGTCACGAATTTTGATTTTCCTGCTTGCTTGGTAGCTCCGGGCATAAGGTGAAGTCGTGAGAGAAGTATTCCAGGCACTCTGCAAGAACAGTGGACTGATGTACCAAACGCTACTTAACAAAACACTTTTTTGTGTTGATTCAGCGTTGACACTTACATAAAGCTCAAGTCGAACTTTTTGGATCCTTGTCTAACGACTCACAACCACAAGCATCATATGACTATTGTTTGTTAACACGGTTAATTAATACACGGTCAATATTCCGTCAAACTTGGAAAGACAGAGCGTAAGCGTTAGAGCGTAAGCGTAAGGCCCGGTTCATACTCGTCCTTGTCCTTGTCCCTATCATTTTGTCCTTAAGCGATTCCATGAAAACTACCGGCTCAATTAAGCCAACTTTTCGCATGAATAAAGTTTGGGTCACTTACAGATCGTGTACAAAAAATTAGCCGAAAAACGTGCGTCAGTTCTTCACAGCAGCTGACCAGAATTTGTCCTTTTCCGTGTCCTTGTGTCCTTAAGGATAAGTATGAACCGAGCTTAAGCGTACAAGAGCAGTCACAAGTTTGCCTAAAACCTCGACGACCAGATTAAACCCAGATTAAAGTAGGCTATGGCTTTATGTGATAGTTATATATTTGTGACAGTAAGGGACAGATAACAAGGCAGTCAAAAAGTTGGTATAAGGGCCGCCCAAATTAGACATCAGTGTTAAAGTAATAAAGTATAGCATGGGCATTATATTTGTGTTTCTCTATCCTGTAAAGAACGAACCAGGGGTGTCGGGTATTTCGGAGGATATATTCTGTCGTAGCAGCACGGCGGTCTCATACGTCCAACAGCGGGCCACGTTGCGCACAGTGTAGCCCCCGCCGCTGAGCACCAGCAGGGGGATGAACTTCACACACTCACTAAAAACAAAACACAATCACAAACTAGTCGCTACAACGGGTAGCTACGGGTGGCTACAACGGGTTGCCGACAGTGGGTAGAAGACCCTCTATTCTAAGCAAAAGACCCTCTATTCTAGGTAGATGACACTCTGTTTGTGTTCAGGAGCTCAAATTACCCCTAGAAACATCAAAATCTCAATTTCGAAAATTTGACCCCTTTGGCCCCCTGGGGCATGGTACCCTAGGGAGGGGGGCGTAGCGGGATCCACGAGCGTTCTAGGCAAAAATGGACCTCGGATTCGTGTTCAGGGGCTCTAATTATCCCCAGAAAGATGAAAATATCAAGTTCGAAATTTTCACCCCTGACGACCCCATGGACCCTGGTCCGACGGAAGCACCTTGCCGCGGTGGACCGGCAGAAACCAGCCCCCCGACAATACCCCTTGGGGACGGCGACAAATGGCTTCCAACCCACCTGGCTCCCACGGGGGAGCCAACCCACCCACACGGGCCCATGGAACCCTCTCTACCTGCCGGGTTTTTTGATGGGCGGCCCCGGTAGACCAGCCTACTGGGGCCGCATACTACTTCGGGCTGGGGACATTGAAGAGAACCCCGGGCCGGGGCAAAGATGGCCCTGTGCTATTTGTGACAAAAGTGCTCCTAATAACTGTGTGCAATGCAATTGCTGTAGACGTTGGGCCCATCTCAGGCCCTGTTCAAATCTACGGTCTTTCAAGAACTACACCTCCACCTGGCTGTGTGCTAAATGTGCCAGCACGCCACCAGCCGACCTGCCCCCCCACGCCTGCGTGCCAACCCGGCTAGACCAGCCTCGGTGCGGATCCCCCCAGCACCAAGGGTGCACAGCAGCAGAACGGCCGCTAAGACCAAATTCACCGCCAACTAAGAATACTGCAATGGAACGCCGGCGGTGTCAATAACAAAATGACCTAGATAGCCCAGAAACTCCATCAAGAAATTATTGATGTAGCCCTCCTCCAAGAATCACACATCAAAGCTGGGTCGCCGATGCCCAGCCTGAAGGGCTACACGGGTGTGCACCAAGCACGCAGGGCGGGCAGAGGCAGAGGCGAAATCAAGGGGGGCGGAGTGCTGACATATATAAGAAACAGTATAGCCTTTACGCGAATAACAACACCCATTCTGGCCAATAACGATACGAATACCGACGCGGTGGCAGTCTGTCTGCACTTAGGCAAACAGGATCTTGTCGCTGTCAATTTATACGTGCCCCCAATCAGACGACAAGAAACAAGAACACAAAATTTTGATCCCTCGGCTCTACCATCAGGAACCAACGTCTTCATCGCGGGAGATACCAACGCCCATTCTTCCACATGGGAACCGAACAGAACTGGAGATGAACTGGGGGAGGCTATAGACGAATGGACGATAAATGCGGATATGACTATACTGAACGACGGAACCCTAACTAGACCAGGCGTAACAGCGCTCGAATCTGGTACAGCTCCGGATCTAACGATATGCCACACTAGCAAGCAAAACCTTTTCGGCTGGACAGTGTCAGAAACAACCCTATCCGATCACCTGCCTATCATCATCACATATGAAAGACCTGACAAGCAGCCTCCAGGCAAGGGGAGCAACCCCAAAAAGGCCAAGTGGGCCTTCAGAAAGGCCAACTGTTCGCTCCAGAAATCAATGCTAGCATTGCGAACGCCCCACCCCCAAGCCAAGTTGGGGTACACAAGGCCGCCAAAACACTCACAGAAATCATCTTGAAAGCAGCCGCCCGATGTATCCCTCGTGGCAAGCTTCGCAAGCCTGTCCCTTGGTGGTCTTCTGAAGCAGAGGCTGCTGTAGAAAAGTGCAAGCAAACCTTGGCTGCGGCCAAATCTGACCCAAATCTAAAACCGGCATGGATAAGAGCGAAAGCGGAGGCCAGACGAATTATTCAAGATCTCAAAAAGGAATCCTGGCGAAAGTTTGCAGACAGTCTGAGCCCAAGGACCGACCCGGGCAAAGTCTGGCCTGTGATCAACTCCATAGATGGCAAGAAGAACAGCGCCAACAACTCAGACTCGCTGCAACACAACGGCCGACCACTACCCAGCGATTCAGCAAAGGCCAACGCTTTCATAAAGTTGTACACAAAGGCCAGCTATGCCAAGCCCAATGTACTCTCAAAACAGCTGAAAATCAGGAATGCCGCAGAACTGAAAAGGCCCTGTCAATGCAGAACCAGTCAAGCTAGTAGCATATCCTGCCAAAACTTCACGAAAACAGAACTTATTTTTGATGCTTCTTAACAGGTTATTCTTTCAAATTAGGCCTCAGGCTTAGGTTTAGTGCTTAGACTCAGAGCTCAGGCTTAGGCTTAGTGCTTAGTGCTCACAGTTAAAACCCAGTTGTGGATGAGCAAAAAATCAGTCTTAGTTTCCTGCATTAAATAAAAGGACATTTGCTACTGTGGAATAATGAATAAAGCTGAACTTTAAAACCGAAGTTGCCCATCGGCGTGAGCTTGGCTCTGAGCATTAGAGAAGTTGTGAACTAGGATTTGAAGCATTAGAATTAATTGTAACGCCGTATTTGTGCCTTAAATGTGATATTTGTTATGGGGAAAAATGTTTGATAGCCATGTGCTGCGCAAAAAAATTATAAAATTTTGAATTTTAAGTTCATTTTAAGTAAGTTCATTTCGCCATTTTTATAATTAAAAATCTACATTTTTTGGCCCGAATGAGCAAGATATGTAACAAATAAAGCTGAATAAAATATATTATTATGTATTAATATTTGCTCATAAAATTTCAGACTGATATAATGAGCGAGCAGGTCTTATTTTTCGAGAGTTAGCCCGAATATGACGAAAATTTAAGATTTTCGACAAAATTTGAAATTTTAGAAAAAGCTGAAAATCAACGTTTTTTCGCTTGCAAACTGCCAAAAATGAATGAGTTGTAGAACACGATGAAATTGTATTTATAATCACTGCTAATAGAACAACCAAAAAAAGTGATAGGGTTTTTGTCCCCGCATTAGGGTTTTTTAACGCATAGGGTTTTTTCCCAGAGGTTTCGAGACTTATATATTACTTAGAAACGTGACACGTGAGTAGTTAGAATCCATTTTATTAGTGCAACAGTTACGCGAAAGATGGCCGTTATAACAGCCGCGAGCATTAATGAATCCGATTAGTGTGGAGCACAGGACGACCCGAAAAGTTGAAAATAGGTTTTTTTTCCCGCACCACTATAAAATTCATTGTAAAACTAAGCCTGAGCCTCAGCCTAAGCCCAAACTCAGCCCGCTAATATCTTTGGGACTAAGCCTGAGCATACTGCATAAGCCTAAGCCTAAATCCTAAATCCTAATCTAAGGCTGCATTTGAGTATTTTTGAAAACGCACACGCACACTCAGAGGCGTACCCAGAAAAAAATTTCGGGGAGGAATGACTTTCCGATTTTTTGTCATGGGTTAAAATGCACTTTTTAGCAATTTTAACACTCGTAAAACGCCTTACAAACGCAAGATTACTAAACCACAAGGCTGCGGGGATCTGGGGGCGGCAGCCCCCAGAGAAAAATAGGGAAAATTTTCGATTTCTTGGCCAAATTCTGTCAATTGGAGGCGTATCAGAAAGTTTTTCCGGCCAGACCATAAAAACCAAAGGACACAAGATTGCAGGGGTCTGGCGGCGGCAGCACCCCAGAAAAAAATTGGCGATTTTTTAATTTTTAGACCGAATTTGGTCAACTGGAGACGTATGAGAAATTTTTCCGACAAAATTTAAAACAAAAGATGGGAGTGTCATATCAGACGGTGTATTCCACAAGTAAATGTAGCATAATATACTCGTGTAGACATGCACATGCAGCATAATGTAGTTGTGTATACATGCATAGGCTTTGATGAAAAACAATAACGAGGAATAAGAAGCCACATAGTCGCAGGGGTCTGGGGGCGGCAGCTCCCATAAAAAAATGTGGGAAAATTTTTGATTTTTAGGCCAAATTTAGTCCATTGGAGACGTATCAGAAAATTTTTCCGGCCGGACCATAAAAACTAAAGGGGGGACCTTTGTGTAAAAAATCACTGGGGAAAAATTTCGGGGGGGGGGGGGGGTTAACCCCCCATCCCCCCCCCCTGGGTACGCCCTTGCGCACACTCACATGTGATGAGCCTTGCAAGAAGGAGAGCTCAATCTTAGGCTTAGTATGGGGCTTAGGCTTAGTATCAGGCTTAGGCTTAGGCTTAGGTTCAGGCTTAGGCTCAGGCTTAGGCAATAAAAAATCGAAATTTTTAGAAAAAAACCTGCCAGCTCAAACCTAGACAATCCTGCCAACTAAGCCTAGACGATGCCTTAAAACAGCATACCGCATTCAAAACTATCCAAAAACAAATATTATAGCCATTTTTGGCTTCGAACTTTGGCCTACGTTCACTTCCAAAAACACTGAAAATTTTCAATTTTTGCAATTTTCAAGGGGTCATAGCTCAGGAAACACAAATTTATAGATATGGGTTTTATTACAAAAATGTTTCCCTTGAGGTTCTCTACTCCAAAAAATATACATATATATAGGTCCACTATTCCGCCCTCCCCTGAAATCCCTTAAAAACAAATGCTTACATATTGAATCTTGAATCCCCCCACAGGAAAATTATTTCTAAAAAAACTAAAACATCTAGTGTTATTCTAGTTTTTTTCTTCCTGATAGAAATCTAGTTTTTTCTGTTTTTTTTCTAACTGCCAGTCTCTGTCTCACTAGTCTAGTTTAGTTTAAGTGAGTTAGTAAAAGCAAAAAAAGTTGGAAAAAAGTCATTAAAAAAATAAGAAAATACTAGAAATTTAAACCCACCAAAAACACCGGAAATTAAAGAAAAAATATGCTAAAATAATGCATTACAATGAGAATTACAGACACAAAAGATTAAAACGAATGACAAAAAGGGCGTAAAAGTACTAAAAACATTAAAAACCGATTTCGGGCAAATCTGTAAAAGTCAGAAAAAAAGTAGAAAAAAACTAGATCGTATTTTGAAAGTCAGAAAAAAACTAGAAAGAACTAGATCGTATATAAATTCGTAACTTAAAAAGCTAAAAAAAAACAGAAAAAAGTTAGAAAAAAGTTGAAAAAACTAGATAATTTTTTGTGATCTAGTTTTTTCAGGAAATTGGGGTTAAATGCAGTTGGGGGGGGGGGGGGAATAGTGGACCTATTTTTTTAGTAGAGCACCTTGGGGGAAGCATTTTTGCCTAGAACCCCTATTTCATTTTTTGGATTTTCTGAGATACAACCCCCCGAAATCTGAACCCTCAGTGAGGGACGTTTTCGCAATTTTTTCCGAAGCTATTGTTTTTTCCATTCTAATCGTGTCTAAATGGTGTCAGATTATCGGTTAAAATTTAAAACAAAGGCTCTTTGACCGGATTCCAGCCGAAAAATTGGCCAAATTCGCCAGAAACGTCCAATTTTTGACCAAATTCAAACTTGGTCTTAATTTAGGCTGGGGCTTAGGGCTTACGCTTAGTATGGGCTTAGGCTTAGGATTAAAAATCGAATGCCATAAATACGATCTGAAAACGTCACTGATGCTCAGCACCAAGCTGGCACTGACAGTCAAGTTCGGTTTAAAAGTGCAGCTTTATTTATAATTCCACAGTAGCAAGGGTCCTTCTATTTAATGCAAGCAACAAAGGCTAACCTTTGCTGACCCACCTCTAAGCCTAAACATAAGCACTAAGCCTAAAGGCCGAGGATCAAGTGCAGTTGGGGGGGGAAAAATAGTGGACCTATTTTTTGGAGTAGAGCACCTTGAGGGAAGCAATTTTTGTAATAGAACCCCTATCCACAAATTTGGATTTTCTGAGCTATGACCCCTTGAAAATGTCATTTTCAGTGTTTTTGGAAGTGAACGTAGGCCAAAGTTCGAAGCCAAAAATGGATGTAATCTTTGTTTTTGGATAGTTTTGAGTGCGTTATGATGTTTTAAGGCATCGTCTAGGCTTAGTTGGCAGGATTCTCTAGGCTAAGCTGGCATGATTTTTTCTGAAAATTTCGATTTTTAGTGCCTAAGCCTGAGCCTAAGCCTAAGCCTGAACCTAAGCCTAAGCCTAAGCCTGATACTAAGCCTAAGCCTAAGCCCCATACTAAGCCTAAGCCTAAGCCTAAGCCCAAGCCTAAATTAAGGCCAAGTTTGGATTTGGTCAAAAATTGGACGGTTCTGGCAAATTTAGCCAATTTTTCGGTAGAAACCGGGTCAAAGAGCCTTTGTTTTGATTCTAAAAAATTGTAACCAATAATCTGACACCATTTTGACACGATTAGAACCGAAAAAACAAGAGCTTCGGAAAAAAATTGCGAAAACGTCCCTCACAGAGGGTTAAAATTTCGGGGGGTCGTATCTCTGAAAATACAAAAAATGAAATAGGGGTTCTTGAAGCAAAAATGCTTCCCCCAAGGTGCTCTACTCAAAAAAATATGTCCACTATTTTTCCCCCCCCAACTGCATTTAACCCAAGGCCGATTCACACGCTGCGATTTTACTGCGTTTTTGCCGCGGCGTTTTCGCCGCTGCGGCAAAACGCACTGTCTGAACAGACGCAGCGATTTCAATGCGGAATGAATGCGTCTTGATTTTTCCGCAGCGTTTTAAACGCCAGACTGCAATTCGGCCTGCGATTTCAGTGCGTTTTGATGCTGCGGCAGTAGCGTACCCAGGATTTCGCGAAGGGGGGGGCTGAACTGATGGTCGACGACCGGGGGGGGGGGGGGTGAAAACGCACACGTGTCCGCGGCAGTCTGCAGAAAGTTCAGCTTTTAAAAAATATTTTACTGATTTCATTGATATCGCAAAAAAGTTTTATATATTATACGTAACATGTCGTGCAATCATATTGGTTGCAGGGGTCTGGGGGCGGCAGCCCCCAGAAGCTGGGGCTTTTTCAAAATTTTGAAAAAAATTTGCATTGAAAAAACAATTCTAAGCAACACTTGTTGTGAAATCACAGTGGTTGCAGGGGTCTGGGGGCGGCAGCCCACAGAAGCTGGGGCTTTTTCAAAATTTTGAAAAAAATTTGCATTGAAAAAATAATTCTAATCAACACTTGTTGTGAAATCATAGTGGTTGCAGGGGTCTGGGGGCGGCAGCCCCCAGAAGCTGAAGCTTTTCTAGAATTTTGAAATAAAATTTGCATTGAAAAAGCAATCATAAGCAACACTGGTCGTAAAAAAAGAGTGGTTGCAGGGGTCTGGGTTTGGCAGCCCCCCCCCCCCCCAGAAGCTGGAGTGTTTTTAGAATTTTGAAATAATAATTGCATAATGCATAATTGCATAACCAATTCTAAACAACACTTGTCGTGAACTCATAGTTGTAGCAGCGGTCTTTTCCGAGAGTCAGATTTTGTTATGTGAGCGTTATTGTTGTTACTAAATGGATTTTTTGCCAAAATTGATAATATTTCAAACTTTTAACTTATTTAGATAAAAAAAGGACAAAAAATCGGCCCATGGGGGGACTAGCAAACCTGAAACTTACGTTGTATACAGGAAAAAATTGAAGAAAAACCATGGGTGACAAGGGCTGTCCTTAAACGTTCGTCCTCCACTCCACCCACCACACGGTTTTAATTAAAAGCCACACAAAATATATAAAATACCAATAATAGTTGTCAGCATTACTCATTATTAATACACCATAGCAGGTATAAGTCATGTAATATACATTAGAGCAGTAATGAATTGGGGGCGAGATCCCCTCGAAAGAAAATTTTGGAAAATTTTTGAAATTTCAGTGAATTTTAGTCAATTGGGAACATGCCGGAAAAATTTTTTCAGCGGTGTCATAAAACCAAAGAAGACCACAGGAAAAAAAGTGAAAAAAGGGGGGGGCTGAAATCGCGAAGGGGGGGGCTAAAATCGCGAAGGGGGGGGCTGATGTCCCCCTAGCCCCCCCCCTGGGTACGCCACTGTGCTGCGGACGTGTTGGTTTCAACAATATCAGGAAAACTGTTTCTCATATTTTTAAGATAGTAAAGACGCAGCAAAATAGTTTGCGAGACGCATCGTTTGTTCAGACGCTGCGTTTTGTGTGCGACACCCTGCGTCTTGCGTTTTGCGTCAAAATCGCAGCGGCAAAATCGCAGTGTGTGAATCGGCCTTAAGCTTAAGCACTAAGCCTAAGCCTAAGCCTGAGGCCTAAATTAAAGAAAAAACCTGCTAAGAAGCATCATGAATAACTTTACCCTAACACTAAAAAACCCTAACTAGCTTTATATTTTAAAAAAAATTGCAGCTATATCCCGGAATTTCTACGGAACCGTATATACTTGTGCTGTAACGCTTCGATCAGCCAGGTCCTGGTGGCTTCAGAAAAAGTTCTATAACTTTTCAAAGCCTGAACCGATTTACAAAAATTTTTCAGCATTTAGTAGCTGAGAAGTTGCTCTTTCAATAGTAACAGCAGATTTTCATTTGATTCAGTATTTTTTACTAAATCCAATTTTGCGCAAAAAATTTCATGTATAGTCAGAGGGGGTAAAAAAAATACGATCGAAAACATGGGGTAAAAAAATACGCCCCCCTCCAAGAAAAACCTCAACAGGTATATGCCTGTTGAATACATACAAAGGAAGCACTACTAGTTCTACATTACTTAAACGTATTACCTAGTCATGATCTGTCGTTAGTTTATAATACGAAGCTGATGAAATCATGCACCCAAAATATGGCTCATTTTACAAGAGTCAACAAAATTTTCACAAGCTTCTCTTGTCGCGTGGTCTAGCTGTTTTCCGACACTAGCTGCGCATATGGCATAGTCAACTACCCTTCTTGCAAACTGTGAATGGCTCTTCTCTATTGGTACTGGTTGGCGCCTACGGGAGCCATATTTTTTTTACCCCCCATTTTTGATCGATTTGTGGGGGAAAAAATACGGATACTTTTTGCCTTCATGTTGTGTTTTTAAACCAAAAGAACTTCAATTGCTAAAAAAAGTAAGAACAGGAAGGTGCTACGGCCTCCAAGTGTACTACGACGACCGACTGCTAACAGAGCGGTTCCAGCTACACTAGGGTGTTCAAATTATGAGCTCAGCTACATAAATACACATACAGACGCACATATGTCCAAGTTGCGAAACTGATGATAATATTGGTTATTCACTCCTTAAAATACAAAATCTGGGAACAATATGTACAACAGTACAACACTATTTGAATATTGACAGAAATGAAGGGAAATTTAACTAATTTACGACTACATTTAAGTATGCAAATGCAATCAAGCAGGGCGTCACCACAAATTTTAGCGTTCCGCGGTACAATTTTTACGTCAAATGATTCAGTTTACCGCAAAAAAATAATACGTAAACGGAAAAAATTTTGAAAAATAGTTTTCAAAAAGAGTGTAGTGTAAAAAGTAGTTGTGGCGTTCTTGGGGCTTTAAATTCAGTGGCCTTTTCTTTTATGTGCGAGTGTTTAATTTAAAAAATGAGTAAGTTCGAGTTGAGTTTCACAACGGTTGAAGCATTTTGGTCTACGTTCCTGGGATGAGTCAGAATTGACCCGTATTTTTTTCCCCGCGACCGTATTTTTTCCCCCAAAGTGGGGGTAAAAAAATACGTTTATTTTTCGATTTACATAAAATTAGTAATGCAGAGAGAAAAGTTTAATATGTGGTTTTGTAGAGCAACTCTGCGAGGTATTGTCGGAAAAAAGTTTGCCCGAGAAACTTAATCCAGGAAAGCAAAAAAACCTTGTACTCATATTTTGTATTTTTTTACCCCATCTGACTATAACGTTTAATTTTTGGACAAAGTTTGAATTCTAGCTAAAGCTTACATCCTACAAACTTTTAACCTAGCCTATTCGAAAGAGCGTTCAATTTTGACCCCCTAGGTTTGGGGATATAGGGGGACTCCGGATCATTAGTCGAAAAAATGCCATTTTTCCGACTTATTCGATCCCTAAGGGTTTTAACACCAATAATTTCACTTCTAATTTTTATTAAAAGAGGCGACAGCTATTTTGGGGGCTAGAGATCAGATTGGGGGCATGGCTGACGATGGGGGTTTCATATTTTATTAAAAGATGGGGTAGGAAGCGAATTAGAATCGAAAATAATTTCTAGGGATGTCGCGGATATCCGCAACCGCATCCACATCCGCGGATGAACCGCAACATTTTGACATCCGCATCCGCATCCGCAAAAATTTGATGCGGACGTGCGGATGTTGCAGATTCGTCAGATGCCACTAAAAATGTGGGAAATCAGACAGCAATTTTAAATTTTGTGCATATATATACGCCAGTATTAGCTCTTAAAACAGGGGAATGCAACTTCATTCTAGGCTTTTTTGCCTCTGTGTTGGTTGCAAATTGCTCTTATCTAAAGTAGGTTTCACTATATGGTTAAGAATGTTTAATATTGCGGGCATTCGAACAAAGTTCTGCAGTTTTGAGAGTCATGAGTCATATGAAGTTTAATTTTTGGACGAAGTTTGATTTCCAGCTAAAACTTACATGCTACAAAGTTCTAACCTACCCTATTCGAAAAAGCGTTCAATTTTGACCCCCTCTAGGTTTGGGGATATAGGCTGACTCCGGATCATTAGGCGAAGATGCTGTTTTTCCGACTGATTCCACCCCTAAGGGACGTTTTAACACCAATAATTTCACTCTAGATTTTTAATAAAACGGGCGACAGCTATTTTAGGCTCGAGATCAGATTTGGGGTTTGGCTGACAATGGGGGTTCTATATTTTTATTAAAAGATGGGGTGGGAAGCACGTGGCAGCCGAAAATAATTTCCCCCCCGAAAATAATATTCTTCAGTTTCCCCAGTCTGCAAAGTTGCAAAGCAATATTTGCCAAAACACGGTTTTTTAACTTAGCCGGTTTTCATATATTTGAAAGAATATATAAGAGTACATACACCAACAAAACCAATAACTAAGCCAGATGGTCACGTCAATAGCTTTTGAATAGACACAAAGTTAAACCAATAGCGTTTCA
>JASANF010001688.1:0-93922 GCA_030248245.1 Trissonchulus sp. WLG1_4 | reverse complement strand
AACATGCAGCCGAAAGTATGCGGCAGACACAGGAATCTGTTGACAAGACAGAGTAATGATGCGACTTATAGGCACCTAGTTCCTAGGAGAAGTAGCTCAGTTTCAAACAAATTTGGTGATTGATGTAATAACTTCGATCAGCCATCTCATGCAATCGAGCACGATCAAGTCGCAAACGCTCATGTTGTGCTAGCTGTCACTTTTAGAAATTTGGATGACGGCTATTTGCCACCAGACTTAATAAACCCCCGGACATTTAGGAGGCTATTTGCTAAGATGCGAGATAAGCTGCACGATTATGGACATGAACTGCTCTATACTGCCAATGAAGTCAGTGCCTATTACAAGAAAAGAGTGGTTTCAGCAGTATTCGCAGACGGCGAAAATTTAATTTTACGAGTGAGGCTTCCAGTCAGGCACCCTAATCACATGTTTGATCTCTGGCAAATCGAAATATCAAAATACCTATAGCAAATGGAACTTCTTTGCGGATACGACCACAGTTCCCTATAATAGGCATTAACCTCATAGCACAGAGCTTCGTAGTGCTTACCAGATCGCAACACCAATGGTGTGACGAATGGAGGGGGATGGGACATTGCCGTTCCCTGGCGGCTTGTCCCCTGACCAGACAATTATTGAAATCGCGCTTCTGCTGAAAAAACCACATGATGTACTACCGGATTTATGTCCTATTAAAGTCTTACCTGAAGTCAATGTCGACCAGTTTTTCCACTAGGTAACAGCCACTGGTTCGTCGCCGAATCAAAAGAAAACTGCAACCATGAAGTGTGGGAATCAAGCCGACCCGAGCGCATGTGTTCTCAATGCATACTAACTGTTCCCTGTGGCTGCACCGTCGAACGAACAGCGTTATTTTACACTCTGACGTACGTGGGTGTACTGGTAAGGAATGGCAAAATGTTACTAAACTGCACTCTCCAAATTTATTTACTACCTATTTATCTGATATAAAAGCTAACAGACATCTGTATGCTGAACTACATTTTGATACACGAAACTGGACACACAATGTGCCTCAGATGTACTAAAAGGTTCAAATGGAGAGATTATCAAAAATTTTAGTAAATTAGTAAAAGACACCGAAAGACATGATAAAGTATCGCATAATATCGACAAAATTGTGGCAAAAAGAGTTGACGTCGCCTTGAATAAGATACACAATAAGGAGGGATCGGACTCCTTATGGTGGTGGTATGGACTCTTAATTGGAGAGGCAGTTTTGTTCGTGCTACTTGTCCTACAACTATTCCGTGATAAGATTAATACGCTAGCTAGCTTAATCCTTAAACCGTATGAGCAAGCAAGGTTCGAACCCGTAAGTTCGGAGCTGGCAGCCACGGACGATGCTGGCGCCAGTAGACCTAAAGGGCCTTTCGAAGCCCACAAGGCCTTAACAAAAGGTGATAGTGAATGAGAACAGAAAGCTGTAAAATAAGAATTAATGACAAAAAAAAACAAAAAAAATAGAAAAAAAAATGTAAAAAAAAAATTATTAGACGATATAGATTAGTAATGAGTAATGACCGTAGTAAAAAGAATCGTATGTTACCCTTACTTACTTCGTTCGTGTTTAAACGATGATTAAATGTTTCGCATCTGACTACTGGCTGGGCTATGTACAGCGGCTACCTACGGGAAGCTGAAACAAAGAAGTAAAGCCTTTTCTACATAAGAACCAAAGTCAAGAGTACAAATATTAGAGCAAACCGAAATTTTAAGTTTTAAAGTTAATTTTAATCAAGTCTGAGATCTTAAATTATTTCCTAAACTTTCTATTTGCGCACCTTAAAAACAACTTATTAATGCTGATGGCCCCCGCTGCCGGAGGGATTCAGCATTAAATGAGCCTGCGAGTCCGCGAGAGCAATCGCCATCGCATGATCCACCAGCTGCATGAGTGGTAGAATATGGTGCGTAAACAGATAATCCCGAAGTTCAGGATCAGGCTCAGCCATATAGGCTGGGAGAAAATAGTGCAATAACAATGCACTCAAATGCTCAACAATAACGCCGACACTTGGCATAGCGGTCACTGCAACATAACTTTTTTTTTTAATCAAAACTCAAAGTTGTAAATTGAAAAAAAAAATTCAAAATTTCTTACGTTCGTATATGTGCAAGCCCAGAACGGGCCTATACAGCTACTGAGTATCAAGTCCCGCACAGAATTTACATGGCCGAAAGGCCCTGTACACGATATCACAGCGCTGTAGAAACGTGGAAATTACAAGGCTTACACGCCCTATACAGCCAATAATATCATTCGTAAAAGTAAAAAATATATATAAAGGCAGAACACCTCTGTACACCATGGACGGAAAGCACTGTAGTTTAACCCATGACCTAGAACATAGTAAAATTTTTTTTTTTTGAAAAACTAAGACTTAACAACAAAGTTAATGGCTCTCACTAAGAAATGAAATGAAGTGCTGATTAGTCCGACCCTTGCTGGGGCGAACCAGGAGGAGACGGATACATCCGTGGGACGCAGTCAGGAAGATGAAATTGATGCTCCGGATTTTCTGAAGCAATCTCAAGCACAACCTCCTGAGCCTCCATAAGAGGTTTTATTATGCCGTAATAAACAAAGTTAAAAAGCTCAATATCCTCCTCCTGTGAGCAGAATTCTTGTAAAATTGTAATAAGGCGCTGAACACGCCGAGCCAAATGAAGAGCTTGAGGCATTTTTCTTGACTATAAATTAAAAGAAAAATATTTTTAGGGCAGACCACTCAGTGGGAATGGAAAGCTCAGATTCCGAAACTCAGACCTATCGCGATGTCACGGAGAAATGGGTTCGAGCAAAAGCGGTGGCCAAAAGCTACCGGCTACGACGGGTGCGGATTCTTAAGCACTTACAAGCTAAGCGAGCGAAAAACGGGAACCGCGCAATTGTAAAACGGGTCCCGAATATCGTTCCCCGCCTTCGAAACAGGCGACGAACGAAACAGGCACCGGTGCGCAGCACCAGTGAACAACTGCACTCAGACTCAGAAAGTTCAAAGTCGTCGGAAGACCCCGACTCAGAATTGTCGGATGAGAGTACAAAGTTAGATATGTCAGGAAGGAAAAACGTTACTGAAAGGTTCACGAGACCGCAGCCCAAGCATCCGCTTCTGCCCCAACCCACTTCCAGCACCCAACCATGCATGAAAGTTCAAACTAAAGATCAAGGCCACTTCTTAAAGAACCCTCCCAAGTTACCAGAGAACCTGCAGGCTATTGTTAGGCGAGATTCAAATAGCTATCGAAAAATGTTACGTGAGCAGATCCGAACCGCGTCACAGTACGGTGATATAGCACTACCTAGTATTAACTTTGCCTATAATTTCATGGAAGAGTGCACGGCGGCTTACGCCCTAATCTGCGAAAAGTTAGAAAACACGGAGTTGATCAAAGAAAACATGGCAGATTACCTAAAAAAGCTAATACTAAAGACACACAATGATACGCTAAAAATGTTCGATTTATAGAAAAGAACGGAATGATAATAGCCCAGCACTAAGAAAAAGATGAAAAAAATGATGTCAGATGTACCATGTACATATGCTTCTGTGTAACTGAAAGCAATTTTGTTTGCTGTAGAAAAAGAAAACAAAAATGCCGATGACGTCAGCGGCCAGTCAATTCCTGTTCAACGAATACTGTTCCGCCATATCCCCCCTGTTCAAAACTTGGGCCCGGCAGGGTAGTGCCACGAAAGAAACCCTGAAAAATTTTGTGGAATACGCGGACGAGATGGAAGTGAACGAGGCCGGCGACGCCATTTATGGCTACCGACCACACCTTCTGTCCGACTCCCACCCTATCTCTATTCTGGGTATAACAGTACCCGTACCCCCAAACGCGCTGAAGGCATTCGTAAAGGCCAAGACCTCAGACGAGTGGGTAAACATTTTCAACTCAATGAGCCCCCTCTTCTATATCGACGGACCCCGACATGGGCTGTATCGACTTAAAGGCGCCCCGCTATACAATGCGCTGTACGCCGAGCACCCCAGCAGTCTCATATTCACCGTCCTATTCTACGCTGACTGGTGGGGATACCAGGACGAGGATCGCATGAAGAAACTTGCACACGTCATCGCTGCGACCGTAGGGACCGAGGATCCCTTGGACACCCCTCCAGTTGGCCTAACCCCGCTCAATGAAGGACTACGCCACGAGGCCGAGCACGTTCAACGCATTCGTCGATACTGCACGGAGAAACGACGGAACAGCTGCTGAACGGAAGAGACTGACAGTAACTGAGGTATTGAAAAAAAAATGGTGTAGAACTAGACTACTGTAGATACTTTGCCTGTTATTGTACTATCCTAGACTATCAGACATTATCATTGTATTGTAATGATCGTAGTAATTGCCATTTCGTATATTTTGTGCTATGATATGCTAACCTGGTTTGATAAGGCAATCGTTTCCTTATGTATTTAGTTATAACTATGCATTACTGCTTTATTTGACTGTAACGACAGCAGCGCTCGTTCTATCACTGGAAAAACACGCAAACAGCGGTAACAAAAACCCTACTAAAAATAATGACACACAGTGGCTATGCTGCATGCCTGGTCATTAACTATTAACTATTCAAGTCGTAAGCTGAGGCATCTTAAGGAAAAACAATTGACAAAAATTTAGTAAGCTACAAACGCTGCCGATGTTATGATTAAAGTCTGGCCAGAAGATGTGAAAAAAATTTTTTTAGCAGATATCGAACCTGAGTGATCTGAAAAATGAATACTCCTTACACGACATTTGGCATTTAGTATACACACTACGTAATCCCATTCTCCCATTCCTAATTAATGTTACAGATATGCAAAATGATTGAGCTGGCAACACACAGAGTGAATGATTAATAGTCAAATTACGTACGTACATAAAAACGCCAACGCACACCACGGAACGAGATAACCTGACAATTGCTGCCAACCCCCCCCCCCCCAAGAAAGAAGCAATTCACGACAATTCACAGTTAACTGAAAGTGCCCCTTCCACCGTCCCAACCGGAAAGGGTCATTTTTCACAAAAATCGGTTGTAAACTGTTCAAAATAGGATACCAAGAGTTTTTGTTCATTTTTCACTATGCAAAAGAACGATATGAAAAATAAACGCTGTTCCCCTTTATGAAAAACACCACAAAACATAAACCCCCCCCTAAAACAACAGATTACAAAACAATAGTACGTAAGCACTGGCATATGCTACATAAACTGCATAGAAGACTTCTTACGACCACTATTAAAAAGCAGAACCTAGATACTTGATACAAAAAAATAAGTGAAACGGTTTCCCCAAAGTATTGAAAGAATTAACTGCGACAGTATTATTCTAAATCACACTAGAAACAAACACAGAGACAAAATTTCATGTTGGTTCCTGACACAAAAACAAGCATGGATAGAGATCCCATCACCTTTTCTTGAACTAGCTGTTACGCTAAAGCAACCGCACAAAAAAGCATAAAAACAAAATGTAGAATGATGCCATATATGCACATGAACCCCACGTGTTAACAGAGAGCGAACCCGAGACGCTCGTACACGATACTAAGTCATACGTACATCACTACTCACACAAAACCATGAAATTCACATATTTGAACAAAACAAATATTGAACAACAAGTGAAAGAATACTGAACCGTATATCAACCAAACCAATCAACCTGCTCAACAACGGAATCGCACGAGGTAACCCTCTTTCTACAAAGAGACCACTACACCTTTACGAGTTGCCACCATCTTTTTAATAACCCCGCCACGCGCCCCCCCCCCTCAAACAAAATGCCAAAGTGGAGACCAGGGAACCAACAGCAAACCCCCCCCTGAATTTTGACAAAAAAAATAACTCAAATAAAGACCTCAACTGTGTATCCAATCATTTGACACCCCCCATGACGACCAGTGAGTCATTTGAGTTATCAGACCAACCACTCCCATTTATAGAACAAAGTTACCATACCTTGAAATGTCGTCGAACCAAAACCAGACCCGGCACGTTAGCCAAACAGGAAAACGATTACAATAGGATGCCACTAACCAACGATGCCGGAGACCTGCCAACAAGGTTGCACAGACGCTGCGTGAACGACCCCAAGGCTGAGCGACCACAGCTTGAAGCCCACGGCAGCAACACATCGAAAGTCTACTGTACCCTCCCCTTAGACGCACACAAACCGTCGATCCCAAACAGAGGCCGCGCATAAACCGGTTGACTCCAAAAATGAAAGTTCTCCAAACCGACCGCGCACTACACAGTTCGCTTCAAAAGTGCAAATTCTCAGACCTCGTGACATTAAAAAACGTGCATGCCAAAAGCGCACAACGGCGCCTCTTCGGCGGCGGTCTGTAAAAATATAATTCAAGCAAGAGTTGATGCTTAACTTAGATATGCTTCAGGAGAAATTTAACCACAATACCGCGAGGGCCGAATGAACCCATTAATACATTCGAAATAACTATAATACCGTTAGTATTATGCTCCAACTGAATACCAGTTTGCGGACGTAACACTAACTAACTAACGAAATATTAACCACTTGCCCCCACCCAACAAAATAATCCTATTACAGCCGTATAACTAAAGTACCCCCCTCTTCCAATACGATATTAGGTTCGCTGAAAAATGGCACCAGATTGACGGCATGCCTTTCTCAATTGAAAGCAAAACAACCGAAATTTCGTGAAGAATAACATTGGGTCAAAGTCACAAATCTTCCTATATTATGGCGAAGGAATGCTGAAAAACATCGACTCCTTTAACAAAACAAAATTGTACCGTACCCTCTGACCTAACCGAAAACAAGACCAACAGGATGCCTACGAATTTGCTGCTTTATACGTACTCCAAAACCGCAACCACATACCTCAGCTTAAAAAAAAAAAAAGTTCTGAAACTTTCAAGACACTTTGCTAGAACCATTTCAAGCTTGAACCATTATTACACCACATGTAGCACACATTTACTGCAATGACATGCAAATCGATAATTTGCTTAACCTGCTATGTAAGAACCATGAAACATTGGCTGAACAGGTTTCACAATTGCCCCATGAACACCCAAAAGTTCGTACACTACACGTATTTGCCCCAGTGTCGCATGTGGGCATGCGTCTTAGGCGGGGGAGGAATGTAACGGTACATACTCTCGAACCGTTACTCCCACCGCATCGCTTACAAATTAGTACAAGTCAAGGCAAGCCAATAAACGAAACAAGTCTAGGGATTACGATATCCGTAGCTAAGTATGGTAGTACGGTAAGTCTAATACTACCGTATACTGTCACTCACAAACATCAAAGGTCGCTTACGTAAGAGCGGTGTGTTGCTACAAACAGACCGCTAACATCTAAACTATATTGTCAACCGAAGGAATGTAACCCGAATTCCTAAAAACCGGTTTCCAGTAAAATTTAGGCGTCGGTAAGTCGGCGAATTGAAGTAAACAGCGTGAATTCGCCGAATTAACTTGACAAAAGAATTTAAAATCACGTAAAAACTCTAAATTCTTAGAACTGGGATAAAATAAGAATCATAGCAAATTCCAATATTGTCAAAAACAACCCGATTCCAAGAACTCGGCGGAAATCCCGAGCTCTGATTGGCTGATTTGGAATGTCAGAAATGCGACAATAAATTCCATAACTAAATAAATTCCTTAGGCTGTAAACAAGTAGGGTATATAAGGAGCGACCAAACTTAGTCAAGAGAGAGTGTGAGACTCAGGTATCGAGGTGCGCGTGCTGACTGTGTTGCTGTTTGTCTTTGTCCCGTAACGACCGCCGAGCGGTGATCCTGCTGTGCTGTGCTGCTGCCCTACTGTGCTGTGTGCTGTGATAATAAAGTCGTAAGTGTACGCGTTTGTTCTTGTCTCACTCTTACGGCTCTCCCCGTCTTCCTACCCACACCCATACAAACACAACGCAATGAACAACGGACCTGGTACGGAGGGGCCTGCGCCTCTGGCCCCACAAGTGTAATCGGGTATAACCCTAGACGATCATACTTGTGCGTGATACCCGGTTACAGTACATAATAGTGTCTCACTCTGTATAGAAGATATAATATGTATGTGTAGGTATAGATATATAAGGTCTTCTAGACTATTATGTACTCTTGGTAGTACGTTATTAAGGTAATAACTGCGCGCAGTTTGTTCAATTGTCCCCCCCCACTACCTTTTAGTTGTCGCCCTCTTCTTTTACTTGTCCCCCCCCTCCCTACTTTTATTCACCCCCCTTCTTTATTCCCCCCCTCTACTTTTCTCTGCCCCCCTTTTGCAGGCCCCGGACATAGCCACAAGTTCCCAGCTGCAGCCCGATTTGGTGCCGGCCCTGGGCACGGGCGTGCGACCGGACATTGCTGCCGACATGCCCGGAGGGGGCCAGGGGGGCGGTGAGCCCCCCGCCGTCGTACAGGACACACAACAGCACGGGCGACCCCCGCCCCCTCCACAGCAGGACTTTGACCTAGACTTGAACAATTTGCAACTGGATGATAATGATGCGGTGAGCCGGGGGGGGGGGGTGCTGTATATAGTTTGTGTGAATGAGCCAGTATATATATATATATATATATATATATATATATATATATATATATATATATATATATATATATATATATATATATATATATATATATACTGATTTCCTTACAGGGCAAAGAAAAGAAGACTGAACGGTTGGTACTTATTTATGGTTTATTGTTTGTCTACGCATGGAACTAAGCCTGAGCCTAAGCCCAAAATAAAAATTTCGTTTTCAAAAGCTAGCTTGGCCTATCTTCGACACAATGCTCGTTCCCAGGAAATAGACATTCCAGAAGTTGTTGGGGTTGGGGGGGGGGCTTTTTGGGATTTGGGATGATATTTGGGACTAACACCAAAGTCTGACCAGAAATTGCTGAGCCTTGAGACAAAAGAGACATGGTATTAGTTATTGAGGCTGATTATAACTCTGACCGAAAATGCTGAGCCCTGAGACAAAAAGAAAGACGCGCTTTTATTGCGCTAAAACTAATTGCAGGCATCAAGAGTCAGCGAGCAGCTGCTAGAATCACGCCATTTGTTTTGCCTCAGGGTTCAGCAATTTCTGGTCAAACTTTAGCTCTGTTCGTAATGAAATCGCGTGTTTCTGTTTGTCTCAGGATCCTGAATTTTTTGTCAGACTTTAATTTAGATCAGCTGACGTGGATAAGTTTTTACTAGTTTCTTTAAGACGGAATAAGCAGTGGTAGATATTTTTTAAATAATTGCGCATTGTGTTTTGATATATGAAAGTAGTTTTTTTTCGATTTTTATGTTATTAGTAATATTTTTAGCTGTTTTTTTAGGATTTGAATTTCGATGACGAGGAATGGAATTTGGACGATTAAATCTGTGATCACAATGATTAGAGGAAATTGAATTTAATTATACTACTCTAATAATTGTTATTATATTTTTAAATTTAATACCATATGCTATTTATTATTCCTTGTTTTTATTTCTGTTAATTATTGGAGTATATATTTGCTTGTTTGTTATATTTTGGATGGAAATGAGTATTGTGATGCTTGTGTTGTTTTGGCAGATAAAAATTAAGGATTATAAAAAAAAATTTCTGGAAATGAGAATTTCGTTTGTCTGCGGGAGCATAGTTAATTTGCCGCGCTGAAGTCAAACGGGTCTAGGTTTGGTTCGGTGGAAGTTTGGTGCAGGTTTGGTAGTGTAACCTGGCCTTAAGTAAAGTAATCCAGTGAGCCAGAAGCAACAAGGGCAAACTTTTGGGGTGAATTTGTAACAATACTAATGGTCATTGTGCCGTTTCGTATTAATCTGCCAAATCCATTAAATTTATGCCAGGTTATTTTGTTTTGAATAAACCCGCTTATCTTTAGTTACATAGACACGGGGTCTCGGTTTGGGGGGCTTGTCCCGGATTTTTCGAAATTTTAGGGAAGGCTTGTCCTGACTTTTCGTGGCTTGAACTGTCCAAAACGTAAATTTTTTTATTTTTTGCCTAAAAATGGGACATTTTGTGCAAAATGTGGATAATATTTGCAATTTTTTAGCTTTTTAGACATTTTTTGAAGCATTTTACAGCAATCTGGTGCAATTTTTTAGTTTTGGGCTTGGGCACCTTGTTTCAGCTTCAAGGAGGGGAGCTTGTTCCGATGGCTCAAATATGAGAGGGGGGGGGGCTTGTCCCGCAATCTCAAATCTGGGTGGCCTTGCCCCCCCAGACCCCCCCCCATGTACTTCTGTCGTTACATATGTCATGTTCGTGGTTAATCACTTCCATTGGACTGCATCAAATCGGATTAAATGAAATTTAGCTTACAGCGATTTAGCTGAGGTTTAAATTCGTCAAATGGTTTCATGTCCGCTGCACCAATGAAGATTAACGCAGTTAACGCTCAAGACTTAGTTGAAAGCAGCTGAAGGTTTAGCTGGGATTTAACTAAATCTATTTAACTGGAGTTTAGCTGGGATTTAACTAAATCTATCTAACTGGAGTTTAGCTCCAGCCCAGACTTCATAATATCCCCTTTGGTGCAGTCTACCGTTCCAGTACTTTTTTGGTGTTCGGGAGTGCATAGGTATTATGTAATGTTCTATATTCTGGTATTAGTTATAGTTACAAGTGATATGGGATCTAAACTTTGGCCAAAAACTGCTGAACCCCGAGAGAAAACAGGTGCTATGATTTTTGCGACTACTCGTTATACTCTTGGTCCCTGAAATTCGTCTTTTTCGTAATGAAATCACAAGTTTCGCTTTTTCTCAGGGTCCAGCATTTTTTGGCCAGGCTTTACAAGAAGTTCTAGGGAAAGTAATTTTCATAATTGTTATTTTTTGATTGTGATTTTAGTATAATTTAATTATCTTCTCAAATTTTTAAATTAGGTTACTAAGTTTCCCCGACAACAATGCGTTGTCATTCAGTACAGTTATTTTCATGGTATAACTGAGTTATTTGTTGGGAAAACCTTTTATTGTTGGTATGTATTAATTTTATTCATCTACATAATATGTACTAGAGTGTCTGTTTAAGAGGCTTGTTTTATGGTCTAGGTGGTTTATCTACTTTACTAGACCCAGTTATGTAGTTTCATAGTTTCTGTTTAACTTTGATCTTTGATTCTTTTTTCACTTTCTTACTTATTTTTTTGATTTCTAATCTGCACTGTCGCGTAAAAAGTGATAATCTGCACTGTCGCGTAAAAAGTGATTGAACACTTACAAAATTGTTGTAGTAGATATTGTAAAAGGTAGACCGTTTGTATTAAAGTTAAATACAAGTATATACGTAAAACGCCAAAGGATTGGTATGAAATTATTATTATTATCAAGAGTACATAATAGGGCATAACTGTATTACATGACGGTATCTAATGCAGAACTTTATTGTGATGAGCCATAGTCGCAGGTTCATTATATAAGATGCACGGCCTCGGGAGGAAGTGGGGGTGGTCCCTGGTTTTCGTTATTTATTGTCGATAGCCGGGAAATTTTCATGGTTTTTCGATTCTCAAGTTCTCACCTCATTTTTGGGGTACTTTTTTGGCTGCAGCCGAAAAATTTTTCACTTTTACTCATTTTTGGGGCACTTTTTTGGCCATTGAGGTGAAAGTTGCGGGTTGAGGGGGGGGGGGGTGGATAGTCCCTTACGCATAAGTGCATCTATGATGATTACTCAATTTTTAATAATTTTACTTTAGATGAAGTAAATATTGTAACAGTACTGTGAAACTTGTTTTCAAGTGCTTGCTGAGTCATAGAAATTGATAAAAGTTGTAATTATTTTTTCAATTATAATGAAAATAATTATAATGCCCAATTTTCTTTTTAAGAATTCTTCTCGTGTTTTTGTTTGTTATTTGTGCAACTCTAGTTTCAAATTGTTTTGATCTACACAGTGTAGCAATTGAATAAATTCTTCGCTCTTCTATAATCGTACTTTCGCCTGTGTGTGATTATTTTTAAGTTTTGTTGTTTCTACTTTCTAGAATATGTAGATATAGCTACAGTATCTTATCATACGTTTTAACGTCTTGAGGGTTCGCTCTGAGTAAATTCCAAAAAGTCGATTTGCCATAATCTTATTTGCCCTGTCTTACTCGTATAAAACTTTTGATTTCAAAACAGTCACTTCATAGCTTCGGAAAGTTTTGAAGTTTTGGGTCAGTCAAGGTTATTTTGTAACCAGTTTTATGATTGAAATTTGAGGGAAATGTCACTGGCCTTTGTCAGTTTTCAATCCCGAGCCGAATCGGAAGGGGTCACGTGATCCTAATAGTTCTTTCTCACTGCTTGTACAATGTAATCGAGTACGCAGATGGAAGTTGTTTTTTGGGCAAGCAGACATTAGAAGTAGCTAACAAGTGGGTGTTAAAGCTATGCATTTTTCTGCAATAGCTGTGTACGGACAAACGAACAACTAACAAGTACATCCGTTGTGGATAACTTACGTCTGTTACCAACTGTGTACATACATACATAGTTGCACATATCTAGAGTACATAATAGAAAGAGTATGACACTCCCCTAGGTATTCTAGCTAATCGGCTGGAACGATGCTCCGGCCGAAATAGCCCTTTTACGCCTTGATTTCAGTGGGGGGGGGGGTACCGCCCCTCGACTCAAGACGTCTTGATTCCCGGGTGGCGACCCCTCCAAATCATTGTTGTGTCTTGAAATTATGACACCGCCGATTTCGTGCTGGCACTGTGCTGAAACGAAGGGGTACCCCCCCTAAAATTAAGACATCCCTGATTTGAGGGGGGTCCTTCCCTGGAATCAAGGCGTATGTTTTGGAACATTGAAAACCATTCGTCAGTGTGACTAGCTCACAACCTGTGTTTAAAATTTATATAGCATGTAGGCTTTAGAACCAGCAGTGTTTTTCGGAATGTCAGGTGTGTTGGTATCCAGGTAACGGCATAAACCATGACTGTTTTTATATGCGTACTCTGACCTAATGGCGTGTGTAACAGCCGTTTTTGGTATTGTTCGTATACCGGTTTAGCGGTTTTTATTGACAAAAGTTCCGTGTTGTTACACAACGCTGATAAGATGGGGAAAGTTTTAAATAGTATGTTTTTCCTGTTGCGCCACAGCGCAACAGGTACTTTATACTTGGTTTGTATAGAATTTGCAGAATCTTTAAATAGACAGACTTACCTGTTATTTCCGGCAGGTCGACTTTCCAGTGTTAAATAACACTGGAAGGTCTACCATGCCAATGTTACATAACACTGTAAGGCCTTCCTTACCACTGTTAAATAACACGGAAGGCCTAGGTAAATAACACTAGAAAATCAGTACCTTTCAGAAAGTTCAGATTACAAAAGCTGAGGACCGGTGGGGATTCGAACCCCCAAACTTCTGACTTGGGATCAGATGCTCAGCAAATGCTTAACGCACTACCACCTGAGCCAACCGGCCTTGACTGTCGAAGATTTTTGTCATACAAATGTAAAAACTGAAAACCGCTATGATTTACTTCTTTATGAGTTTCTTCGTCAGACGTTATTCATAGGTATCTTTTAAATTTCTATGTTAACAGTGACATACTGTACCCGATACACTGTATTGATAGTAGAAGGACAGTATACTGAGATTTTCTTCTTCACTTAATCGTACTAAAAGTTTTTTAGAAACGATCGTATGTGTAACCCGGTGGCCCAGTGGTACGATTCTTGCTTCGGATGCGAGAGGTCCCCGGTTCAAATCCCGAATGATAAGAATTTTTATGTTTTTCGTGAAACTTTTGCGAAAAATAGAACAACTTAATTTTTTCTGCCTAGAAACTTTTAATTGTATATTTTTGGACATTCTCCAAACCTTCTTTATGATTTTGCAGTTTTTTAATATACATTTTTTACACTAATTTTTAAGAAAACCGGTCGAATAACTATTTGGGTAGGGTCTTGTACTCCGTTAAAGGTCCCGTAACCCAAATTGTTTCAAGTTGTAAGCATGGCGCTAAACATTCAAACAAACTGCACATAATGAGTAATGACTTTTTCTGTTGATCATACTGCTAATTTTGCCCAAAGCTACACCGCCACCAAAGCTACAATAAGAGCTCAGAAAACTAAAAAGCATAAAACCAACTGCATTTGGGACTCTGCGTACTGGGGTGACTTGAATTTTTGGGTTTTTTACATTTACTGACGTGACGTCACAGCACAAGATTAGCTTCACACAACAATTAACTCTCATTCAGATTGAGTGTCTTGTTCTTCCAATGTTGTTTTTGTATCGTTAAGTTACTTTTGTTCGCGATTAATTTTTATTGCGCAACAGGCCTAATGTTGTCAAACGTTTTTTTTCTGTTTTTTTCTTTTGCTTTTTACTTGTGTACAGAACTTAACACATGTTCCCGTGTTTGTGTCACTACTTGTTTTTGGTTTTTGAACTTTTGTTTTGGTGGGTGGTGATTGTTTTGCTAAATAAGTTGTGTTTTATTGAATTTTTTGCGTGGAATAAAATTTTAATTAGAATTTTCAGTTTGGAAAGAACTTTGCGGCGAAAATTTAACTAAACGCCATGAAAAAAAGCCGAATTTTCACTACATAAGCGGTTGTGTCCGGGGGGTTAGCAAGGGGGGGGGGGGGGGGGGGGGGAGGGGGGGGGCAACGAAATTTTCAAAAAGTCAAATTTTCGAACAGCAAAAAATATCACAAAGTTGTACCATTCCCAATTGTGTGCACCGATTGTGTACTATTTCACTCTGTAACCATTTCAAAAAAATTTTGAATAATTTATATATACATTACGCATGGATGTATATATTACATATGTATTTTTGCCATTTCAGATCGCGGTCTATGAACAGCAACAAGAGTTATTCTTTCACGGGCATGGAAATTCAGTCAAGTCCCGAATCGATTTTGCAACGCATTAAAGCGATTCCCTGGTGGGAGTGGCTTCTGATGCTAATCCTGACGGTAATCCCTTTAATCGGGGGATCAATTGCCGGCAGTCAGATCAATACAGATATTTACAAAAATGACGTTATCCAAAAACCTTCCTGGGCTCCCTCTCCAAAAGTGTTCCCCATAATTTGGCCCATCCTGTACATTCTGATGGGCTTTGCGTCTTATCTTGTGTGGAAACAGGGAGGGGGGCTAAATCAAGCAACCGTACCGGCCCTATTTCTGTACGCAGTTCAGCTGGGACTAAACTTTGCCTGGACGCCCGTGTTTTTCAACGCTGGTCTTTTTTGCGGCGGTCTGTGTGTGATTGCTATCTTGCTTGCCCTGATTTTCGCCTGTATGGTGGTGTTCATCCCCAGTTCCTGGATTGCCACCCTGCTACTGCTGCCCTATATTATTTGGGTGTCCATTGCCACTGCCCTAAATTATGACATCACGGCTCTGAACGGATGCTTTGGACCCAATACCACTCATTCCTTGCCGTAACTGGACTTATGTCTGGTGTGACGATGTACTTTTCTTTCCTGCAAGGCTCATCACATAAACATATATAAATTTCAAAACTATAAAACTAAGCCTAAGTCTCACTTTAAGCCTAAAATAAGCTTGATATTAACTCTGCCACTAAGCCTGTGCCAAAATCTAAGCCTAAATGCAAACCTAAGCCCTAATTTGAGAATTTTTACAAACGCACACTCACACGTGCTGAGCCTTGCAGGAAGGAGAGCTCTGTGGTCTGACGTGACAGTCTTAGGGCCAATTCCTAAAATGAATTAAACGGATTGGATTAAAATTTGTTTTGCCAATAACTCCTGATATCGTTTATCAATTCATGCGAAATTTGCTATACCAATCATAGGTAGCACCTCCCTCTTGTGCACAAATTTTTTTAAGTCTACCTCAACTTCGAGATATGTTATTAGGCAAACAAATTTAAATCTAATCCGTTTAATCCATTTTAGGAATTGGCCCTTAGACTCTGTTAAAGTTCTGTTGATGTTTATGTCTACATATTTTGTGTATTGAGATGTTGTTTTGTAATGTTTAAGATGTTGACAGTTTCTCGTTACTTTGGCTCTCATTTTGGTTGTCCCTTTGGCACTAAATTTCTGATTTTAATGATGAAATGGTTGCTAGAAATTGACCCCTAAACCTTCGCGGAAAACATAAAACTCCATTAACATGATTACCTACACAAGTTTATAGAACTTGTCAAGCGATTTTATGACCGCACTGTTTTCAATTATGCAAATTGGGTATTATGATGTGCTGACTGAGAAGTTAATAGGCTTTCTCCTGTATGTCAGTTATGACCGTTTAAATGCGTCCCTGTCGTATTGACTTTGGGCAGGCGCAGTAAAAGTCTGACCAAAAATTACTGAACACTGTGACAACACAGGTAGCGCGATTTTTGTGACTAGTCGTTGTACGCTTTGTGATGCATGCATTTAGTTCTTTTCGTAATGAAATCGCGTGTTTTTTATATCAGGGTCCAAAATTTTTTGGTCAGACTGGGTATATAGTAACCGTTATGTATGCTGATTTATTGTGTACAAACTTCTATCCGCTTTTTTCTGCTAATATTTAAGCTACATATATATGTAGTAGGTTGAAAAGTAGAGTTATGTAAGTTAATGATAAACTATTCCAATCAAATTAGTATAATTTGTGCTAATTAAAGTAATTGAATAATAATTATACTTTAATTAAAATCTGACCTGAAAATGCTGAACCCTGAGACAAAACAAATGGCCTGATTTTTGTGACTACTCGCTGTAGGTACTCTTGATGTTTGCAACTCGTACTTTTCGTAATGAAATGGCGTGTTTCTTTTTGCCTAAAGGGTCCAGCAATTTTTGGTCGAACTTTAGTTAAGTAATTTTTAATATATGTACATAATTTGAAAGCAATTGCGAACAACTAAATTGAACGATGTATTTATGTGTGTACATACATAATGTAATTTTTTGTTTTACTAAGAAATTATTGCATCTTTACAAAATTTTATTTATGTAGTTTATTCACAGTAAAGAATATCAAATGTTTGTTGTGTGAATTTCGCCGTAGCTTTTCCATGTGATATCTAAATACATATGTAAGTTTTTGCGTCAACGGCGGTAATGCATACAGGATTTACATAGTTAATGCACTGAAACTACAAATACATCTCTAGCCTGGTTCGTACTTCTTTCTCCTTGAGGACACAAGGACAGGAACAAGGACAAATTTTAGTCAGTCGCCTGCTGTAAAAAATTGACAGAAGCTTTTGTTCTAATTTTTTACATGAGGACAAAACGATAGGACAAGAACTGGACAAGCATGTACATTTAGGTAATTTTAAGCAAGTCTATGGTAATTTTAGTCAGTACTCTAATTACTAATGACAAAAGGGGCAATCAAAATGAACTATGTATTGATTGTTTTTGCAACAACTTGAAAGAAATGAATAATTCAAATGGTGAAAAATTCATTCTGACAAATCTAAATTTGACGATAAGTTAAAGAAACTAACGCATTTCAGCCAATTTAGCAATAAAAAGCAACTGAAAGCAACTCAGTTTTTGTCGCATATTGGTAATGGGGACATTGTATGCACCTAGATACATGCATACCTTACATGCATACATTCATACTACTTACGTTTGGGTTGAACTATTGAAATTTAATAACTACAAAACAGCAGGTTATACACAGACATCTTACTACAAATAATCTACTACCAAAATCACATTAACCATTTCAAAGTCACAATTTATTGACTGTTGTAACCCGGCGATTATCTGCTAACCTGATTTTCCCTTCTACCGCGCGCGCACAATGTCTGCAAACAGACAGACAAAGCGGACCAATCGGGTCACGGGTCAACGCCGCTTGCCAGATGGTTGTCGTGTTACGGTACGGTTCGGCAAGCATAGTACTGTTGGTTTGGGGGTCTATTCAGCAAGCGGTAGTTTGATTTGAGTAGCAGCTAACGTACCGGTTTGGATCAATAGGTAGTTGCTACCAGAGGTGCACGGGGGGAATCTTTGAGGGGGGGGGGGGTGCCCGACCCCTGGCGCAAGGGGGGGTGGTACCTAGTTTTGGCCATTTTTCGGCGATAGCCCAAAATTTTTCAGAATTCTTCGATTTTCAACTCATTTTTGGGGTACTTTTTTGGCCGCAGGCGAATTTTTTTTGCAATTTTTCAACTTTTTACACATTTTTGGGGCACTTTCTTGGCCATCAGAGGGGGGGTGGGGGGGTTGAGGGGGGGGTGCCGGATGTCTGAGGGGGGGGGGGGGTGCCGACCCCCCTAAGGGGGGGGGGGTGGATACTGGATAATAACCCCCCCCCAGCCCCCCCCTTATGTGCATCTATGGTTGCTACTGAATTACATACTTACTACTTATGTACTTACTACTTACTTATTGTTATTATACTTATATGTTATGGTATGTTTTATTATATATGTATTATGTACTTAGTGTTATTAAAATTAAATATAACGGTTGATTCATAACTCATAAGCAGCTTTCCGAATCTTTTGAGAGGTGGCTGAGTGGTTACGGCGTTCGGTTCTAGTCCGAAGGTTGGCTGATCGAATCTTATTCCTAACTAATCGGTTCATGTTACATAATATCTCCTTGAGCAAGAAATTAGGGCCACATTGCTCTTGCCAACCGAGCAATCCGTTCTTACATTCGACCGATCGACCAAATTTAGGCCAGCATAACAGTGCGGTACCGTTATTTTAATAGTGCTCTGGAATTTTAATATTAATATTAATATAAATAGGAGCCCCCAAAAATTTTTAATATAAATATTAGTATTAATAGAACTGTGATTTTATTTTAATTTTAATATTAATATAAATAGCCAGTCGAATTTTTTTTAATATTAATATTAATAGCTTCTCTGATTTTATTTTTAATATTAATATAAATAGAAGCTTTAAATATTTTTAATATTAATTTTAATATAAATACGAATGCAGTTTTCAAGCTAGAGTTCAAAAAACATAGAAAACTCACAGTTTCCGGTGGTTCTTATTGCCTGTCACTGACAAGACGACAGCCTACTGACTGACTTTTAAAGAACTATTAAAAATACTATTAAAAATCAACGACATTTTTAATATTAATAGGTAGTGTCCAAAAATTTTAATAGTAATATTAATAGAAATAGAGTGCCCTATTCATTTTTAATTTTAATATTAATATAAATAGCCGTCCTAATTTATTTTTAATTAAATATTAATATAAATAGCGCTGCTCAATTATTTTTAATATTAATATTAATAAAATAATATTAAAAGTATTTTTAATAACGATTTTTAATATTAATACAAGTCTAGTGCGTCGGGCATGTTAGGAATCCATGTACGTGAAGCAAATACGCGGATCACAAAAAGGACAAAAAAATTCGAGAAAATTTCTGATGAAGAAATGCCTTAGATCTATACGCAAGTATGTGATCGAAATGCAATACTTTCGTTATTCTAAAAAAACCCAAGTTAAAAATTAGAAAAAGCGACCCCCGGCTGGACTCGAACCAGCGACCAGAGGGGTGAGACTCCTCGATGCTAACCACTACACCACGGGGATTACGACAATGGTAAGTTAAAATCAGTTCAAGTTATTGTGTTTGTTTTATTTAACACTATGGACTTGTTCCAAAAATTAATTTTATTTCCATAAATAGAATTAAGCTTAGGAGTTAACCGAAAAATGATAAGCGGGTCATGAGCTTTCGTTTGGTATATTTGAAACTGGGTTTGGTACACTAAAAACTGGATTATTATATTTATCATTATGCTTAGGATAGTTTATATCCTATTAATTAATTATTAAAATAACGGTACAGTGCGGCAGGCTAAGTGAAGCCGAAATGCAACTCGGGTTTTGAATAAATTTGTTTTTAGAAAGTTTCTGCCGGGCCGGCCAGCGGCTTACGCGGCCGGTCATGAACACTAGTGATTCCATATGTTCTTGCAAAGTGGTCAACCCATTTAGCATGACAGCTCCACCTTATTTTAGGTTTAGTGTCTGGCTTTCATGTGGTGCTGTAGAATTTATCCCTAGTTTATGAATCGGAATATTCAGTCCATGATTTCTAAACCTTAAGAGGAAATTACCACCTCAAATTTTTCTAAAATTTCGTGCCTCCTTTTAAAAGTTTCTCTCTTGAATTGTGGTCAGCAAATCTGAAATAGCCAAATCCTGAAAGCACAAAGCAATCTTGCTGAGTTAAGTCGACTTGAATTAGTCAGGGCTAACTTTGTATGGGTATGCGAAATTTTGAGATAGGTGTAGAATTTAGACAACTGTCTTATTGTATATATTTTGATAAAAAGTACATAATTTGAAAAAAATTTTAAATTAGTTGACCAATTGGAAGTAAACTTCAACTCAAAACCAAACTATCACGTTATTCGAAATTTAATAATTTATCCCATTACCGTAATATTGAAGGCAAAGATTTCAGCTGTAAAACAAGCTACAAACTTTTTCACTTATTTTGCTTTAATGATGTTTTCGAAATTTAGGACAGCCACAGCTGTCTGTCAAAATAAGCTCCACTTCCAAAATATCCAATAAGAAGACTCGTCGCTATGTTATTCGTTACTTCAACAGTCATCATCTGATTGGCTGCTGGCGTATCTAAGCTCCGCCTACCTTCCCGTTGACGGCTCCAATTCTTCTCTGTTTCAGTGTTTCACAATGACCTTATCAAAGTGTGTAGCTTATCTGAGTCTCTTCTGTGTGATGTTTCTTGGTTTATTTTTGACAATTTACATTTTTTCCCTCAATGCTGCCGCAAATTTGCTCAATTTCGACCCTGAACTGTCACGTTTTCGACGCAGTCTAAGCTTACCTCTTTTGCCTACCAGTCGAAATACCGTAACCCCTGATCGACGCTTACCCGATGCGCTTATTATTGGCGTAAAAAAAGCCGGGACTCGGGCACTTTTGGAATATTTGCGAATTCATCCCGACGTTAGAGCCCCAGGTCCCGAAGTTCACTTCTTTGATCGTCACTATCAGCGTGGATTGACTTGGTACAGGTACGACTGAATTAAGACTTTGTTTGTCTTAAGCCTAAAGTCTGACCAAAAAATGCTGAACCCTAAGCTAAAAAAACACATGATTTCATTACGAAAAGAACACATTTCAGGCCCCAAAAGTACAGCGAGTAGTCACAAACATCACGCTACCTGTTTTGTCTTAGGGGTCAGCAATTTTTGGTCAGCCCTTAGTTCATAGGTCTTCGTAATTAATACTTGCAGCTGTATGTCCGTTCAACCGGCAAAAGTACGAAATAATCACGCCACATCTTATAGCCTATTAGTGGCGTGATTGGTATAGACGTATGGTCGTAATTCAGCCATGGTAATTTGGACATGTCCGTACGACACAACAGGGACAAGTATGAACTTGGCCGCTTATCTATACTTGCTAGGTAGAGTTTTTGGAGTCTGACAATAGAGATATTTGTATATATGCGAGAAAGTATATAACTAAATTTGAGTACGTTTTATTATTGCGCGAAAACTACTTAGGTATAACAGTTTTTCTGCATTGGATTACGCGTAATTCTTCCCAACACAAACACGGACATACATATGTAGTTGTGGCTTGGTTTCCAGTAATGCAGAAATAAGAAATAAGTCCGACGAATTAGACAATAACAATACCTTATTGTGTCATTTTTTTCCTTGTTTTATGGTAATTGTACAGGACCGACCAAAATTATTTGCTACAGTCAAAGTGGAACCGGCGTCACTTGGCTTTCGAAGCAAAGTATAACTACAGTTGTATAGGTATATATACTTTGACTCGGGATTACGTGCCTCCGACTGAACTGTGACTCTGTAGTCTGTGTAATCTTTAGTAAGTAATTTTGGTCGGTGCTGTAAGTTAGATAATTCTAGCATTAATGCTTGCAAAAAAGTTGTACTCTGATAAATATATATATACACACACATATATATATATATATATATATATATATATATATATATATATATATATATATATATATATATATATATATATATATAGGTCTTATATTTTTTATAAATGACTACAATTCATTATCGTAATTATATCTACCTATTGACAATTCATCGATTCTTAAAATTAGATTTATTTACCAGTCCTCTGTGATTGCCTGCGATTTTAATCTAATCAAAAATTGGCTATTATTTTCCAGGTTTCAACAATAGAAATTGGATACGCAGAAATCTGGGGGTCAAATTTTAACTAGACGCCTTGCTGTCGGAAAATTAGGAACTGCGAAATTTGCACCTTTAAGACTGGTCTTTTGTCCGAAGCTGTTTCTGAAAACGAAACCACAGCACGTGAATTGAATCGAATTTCGGTTACGGAAATAGTTTTGGTAATCGGAAAGACGAAAGTTGGTTTTGTAAGCATCGATTCAATTTGTCAAATTTCAGTTTGTCAAAAAAATAAACTCTGTTATACCATCATAATCATAAAATAAACCGTCACAATAAAAACATCTTTAAAAAAGTGTTTAGCTTTTTATTCAGTCTAAAACGTAGTTTTCAGTAGAAAAGGGACGGAGTGTTAACAAGAATAACAATATCTATGACTTGGATGCACAGAAGGTGTTTAACTTCACAGCCCGAATTCCGATACTTAATCTTAGGGTCGATTCATACATACTTACAGCCGTATATCTGTTCAGCCGGCAAAATTACGAAGTACATAATCACGCTCACGCCACAATCTGATCTTATACACTAGTAGTGGCGTGTAGGGCTGGGCACGGTTACAAAATCACTATCCGTGTACACGGTTAGTTTCGAAGGCTAGTAACCGCGTGTACACGCTAATTATTCGTGTAACCGTGTAACCGTTTACTCGCTAAGTATCCGTGTAACCGTTTATACGAATACTAACCGAGTAAACGGTTACACGATTACTAACGGTTACACGGTAACTAAACGGTTACACGGTTACTAACCGGTTACACGGTTACTAACCTGTTACACGGTTACTAACCGGTTACACGGTTACTAACGGTCACACGGCTACTAAACAGTTACACGGTTACTAACGGTTACACGGTAACTAAACGGTTACACGTTACTAACCGGTAACATGGTTACTAAACGGTTACACGGTTACTAAACGGTTACATGGTTACTAAATGGTTACACGGTTACTAACGGTTACACGGCTGCTAAACGGTTACACGGTTACTAACCGGTTACACGGTTACTAAACGGTTACACAATTACACGGTTGCTAAACGGTTACATGGTTACTAAACGGTTACACGGTTAGTAAACGTCAAGAAGCAAAGGGGGATCTTTACTAAACAGCATCAGCCCACAGGAATGACCCAGGGAACATAATAACCACCGAACTCTAGATCTGCAGACCAGCAAGCTACCATAATATGGGACAATGCTGAGCTGTCATGATAAATGCCTTTATATATCTTGAAGAATATAGCTTGCACACACAAGCGTATATGAAGTAACACACAGGCAAATCACTTGCGCACGATTGTAGGCTAAGTTGTATAAATCCAGTAGCCAAACGAACATTTTTCTTAACGGGTACACGAAGTCGGAAAACGGATAGTGTAAACGGTTACACTATCCGTTTAGAGTAACCGCTTACACTACCCGTTTAGAGTAACCGGTTATACTATCCGTTTAGAGTAAACGGTTACAGTATCCGCGGTTACTGTGTCTTAACGTGTACACGCTGTAACCGCTAAGTAACCGCGGATAGTGACCCGTTGCCGTGTACACGCTAAGCTTAGCGTGTACACGGTTCATACCGTGTAACCGTGCCCAGCCCTAGTGGCGTGATTATTTCGTAATTTTACCGGCTGAACAGATAGATATACCTACGGCTGTAAGTATGAATCGATCCATAAACTTCATATCGAAATAAGTCCAGTTCTTTTAATTCGGTAAATGATTGTGCCCCAACTTCGAAAGTATATCTTAGACAGTTAAAATATCAAAAGTTAATTATAGATATGAATGAAATGGGCACTTTTAGTTGTGTCTTAATAATGTAGGTAAAATCAAAGTTGACAGTAAGGTTACTTATTTTGAGTCGGAATTTTTATAGATTCCTGTCCTCAAGGCCTCTATTAAAATTGGCATTTATAACTTTATCAAGTTTTATGACTTACTTTTTCACAGCAGTCAAATCTTTCTGAATTTAGTAACTTAATTGAGCTTCGGTGTGACTTCGTAAAAATGAAGTTTATCGGTGAAAACTTCATTCATCGCAAATATTATATGTACGCAGGATAGTCTACAAATTGAACTGAATTACCATACAACAGTGCTGACCAGAATTACTTGCTACGGACTCCGGAGTCAAACAGGAGACTGGGTCACTTGATTCTGGAGTCAGAGTTTATTTAACAAATACACTTTGACTCCGACTACTTTGATTCCAGAGTCTGTAGCAAGTGATTTTTGTCGGTACTATATTGTGCTCACGCAGCCACTCATGCGGGATTAACTGTAAGAAAATCGGGCTTTTGAACTTTCTTTTTTTGCACTAAACTGTTTATTTTGTAATATGGTCAGTCGGTATAAAAATTATGTTTAAAAAAATGCTAAATCTTCACTTCCGGACTAGGATTTTTAGTCAGAAGAAACAAATTTAATTCTACCCGTTAATATACAGCATTCGCTGCAAAACATTTTAATAGATTTTAGTCCAGTTTTTTTAATTTTTTATTTAGCAAAGTTGTCAAATTTGATGAAAAAGTGTGCTTACGGACAAACGGTGTGGTCAAATACGCATCCTATGAGTCATGTAGCCTTTGCCAAATTGATATTTCCCGCTCCTGAATTAGTAATAACTCAGTTTCCCAATTTAACCTCTGACTCTTGCTTCACAATGAAGCTAGAAAACTCACGGGACTTGAATCCTATCTCACATTACGTTCATTTGAGTTTTCAGACGCTCAGTTTTATGCAAATTTACCTGCTTGCATGATTGAATCCCGCGTCTATTTCATAAATAAGCTTTAAACCATAGCTAAACTAAGCCTAGTCTAAACGCGTGACCGTATCAAATTCATACACAGACATTGCGTGACCTTAAAAGCGTCTGGGCTTAGTGATTCACGCAAGGGTGATAATTTGTTAATTACAGACGTACATGGGCAAATATTAGAGGATTAGCTTTTATAGAGACATTTTGCATTTCATTCGTTTGGATTTGCGTAATTCAAGACCTTTGAGTGAGAAAAAATTCTAATAACTAAAGACTAATTAATCGAGAACTAGCTATAACTTTAACCAAGAGTACATAATAGGCAAGAGTATGACAGGAGCACACTCTTCCCTATTCTAGCTAAACGGCCGGAACGGTGCTCCTTTCGAAAATGCCCTTAATGTCATTATTCCAGGGGCGTACCCCCACGAAATCACGAAGCAAGACACCCCCCTGATTTGAAGGGGGTCTTCCTTAAAATCAAAATATTAAAGGGGTATTTTGGCAGGAGCATCGTTCCGGCCGATTACATAGCTCGAATAGGGAAGAGGGTCATACTTTTCCCTATTATATATGTACTCTTGCTTTAAATTGAAATACCCATGCGTTTCCTTTAAATATATTTTAATAAGCTACCAGACATTCTTCTGAGGTTAAGTTTCATCTTAATCAGAAAAGATTGTGACTAAAACTTTTACGTACAGGAATAAAAATTCCGTACTCCCAAGTTCTGCTTACTAATTTTCGCAAACTTTCCCCTTAATTTAGGAAACTTGTTGACACATCAGCGGCGTTTGTTTTGACGCCTCCCATCCACTGATAACCGCATTAGTAGTGGGACTTGAACTGGAGACGTCAACATTTGCTTTATGCAACTATAAGCTGCCTTTTCCAAGTCACGCTTACATAGACTGGCTAATCCGCTCTGGGAATTGGGAGAGTGCGAATGCAAAAGGACAGATAAAGTTTGATCCGGTGGGAGTTAGAGAGATTAACTTTTGTGCTGATGCAAAGGTTACTGATGTTGACGTACAGTTGTTGATAAGATAAGTTATTGCAAGCCTAATTTTAAGGTAACCAAGTTACGTACGTACATATCTCATAGAGACTGCATATAAGTGTAGGTTATAGCACGATGTAGAGTGCACTCAGTAATTTATACGCACTGTCACGTGAAGCTCCAAGTGCATGAACGAGTGCGCGCAGCGCACGAGTTTATGCACGCGGGCTTCACGTAACAGTGCAATTGATTGCTGAGTGCGCGCTACAAAGTATTATAATGTACTTATGTTATAACTGTGTTGAAATAACAGTGCAATAACTTAAGATGCACGCCCACAGCAGTGCAATAACTACATTATACGGCACGCTGTGAATCTAGCAGCGTGCGCTTGTGATTGTCGTTAGTTATTGCACTGATATTTCAAGACAGATATGATATAATATGTAAGTATATATGTGGTTTTTCTAGACAAAATATATCCAAAACTCTTCTAATTGTCACGGCGGTATGTTTAAAGGTCAGAGGTCAAAATATGTCAATTGTTAAGAGCAGAAACTCGGATTACAATCACGATATGGGATAATTTATAGCCTTTGTATCCAGTCAGCGGGTCAGAAGTTTTTATATTGCGGTGACTTTTGGTCCAAACAGGATTCGAACCCAGGCGGCCTTATGTCTGCCATTCAAGAGCCCTTTTCCGGGCTACTTAACTTGCTACTTAATCTCCCGATTTTGCTCAACCCAGCATGACTTTTTGACCCTTCAACCTCTTAATCTGTTTGCCCAAGAAACCCAATACACCTGCCCCCCAAAAATTCACGAGGCCAGATGGCCAGTCAAATTTGTTGTTTGCGCGCAAAAGGTGTGCCAACTGTTATTAGCTAAGTAGCCAAGACATTATCGCATTTAAAAGTCAATTAATAGAATAGTTTAATGCTGGTATTGTAAGCCACAACTTATAGTTGACTGTAAGATAGTGCGTTGGGAAATCAAATGATAAGTAATTTCAGTTTTCTGAAAGGTGAACGCAAACCGTTTGTTCGTAAGCCTAAAATATTTAATTGAAATGAGTAGCTATTATATATATAATATAGATATATTATATATATATATATATATATATATATATATATATATATATATATATAATATCGATAGTTATTGCATATTACACAACATACGTAGCATTGGCGGTGACTGTCATTGTCTTGAGGTTGATGTGTCTTGGGATTTCCATTGTTGAAATTTCTATTGGAAAAATTTGATTGGTACCTATGTTAAAATTAAGATGCAATAAAACCGATTATTGAAGATCATATTTACAGCATAGACGCGTGCTATTAAATAATGACGCACTGTTCAACAATCCCATGTGGGTTTTACTGTAGGAACTATAATTAGCTACCATTTACTGCATATATATATACACCTACTTTTGACCTTAGATTAGCTAATAATAAGAGTACACAATGGGGGATGGAATTTAATTCTGCTTTTTTCCAAAGTTGAAATGAAATTAAATCAAGTGAACGTATAGTTTTCACATCGTTCTAGCAATATTTCCGATTTGAAAGCATACCGGCGAAAAATTAGTATTTTTCAAAAAATTTCAATTTTTCGAAAATGAAGATTTTAATTTGCTTACTATAATACAAATTTTAGCTTCTGTGAGTAGCGAGCTTCTAGAAACAATTTTTTGGTATCGAACAACTACCAATGAGAAATCTTGCAAAAAAATTTGCATGCAAGTTTGCAAAAACTTTTTTAAATTTCAAAACCAATTTAATTTTTTAACTTCGTATTTTTGACGTCCCGAGGTCAAGTGAAGTCCATTGGTTACAAAAGTGAACGAGGCAGTTCAGTAAATTCCATTTTGCGGACTGCGGGGGTGCATGAAGACCCCATTTGTCTGTATCTTCTACATAGTTTATCGTACGTACTATATATGATGTACTTTTGCACGATTCAGAGTAAAACTAAAGTTTATCACCAATGTAGCGTGAAAGGTGAAATGGAGCATATAATTTAGATTGCAACTAGTCAGGTAGCTTATATGATTTTGAACTTGATGGAATTTACGGGTATCTTAAAGTGGGTGATTAGAGACAAAAAAGATGGCTAAGCTCTGAGCCTAATCTGTTGTCCAATAAGGCAAACCTGAAAATGTGCAACCGTCACAACTGTCATACGACAGGTACGAAAAATCTTCCGATCACCCACTTTAAGAATTGAGAGTTTTTGGTCTTTAAAGTTACACCAGATTTCGTCTCGTCTAACTTGCGTCGACCCTGTAACCGTGGTTTTTACAACCAACAGGATTTATATGTTTTCTTTTCAGGCGTCAAATGCCAGTTTCAAGTCCTGGTCAGTTGACTGTAGAGAAAACTCCGTCCTATTTTGTGACGCAGTCAGCTCCGGAAAGAATCCATAACATGAACTCCAGTATTAAGATTTTGCTGGTGGTCCGAGATCCCGTCACCAGAGCACTTTCTGGTAACTATAATGAGAAATTTTATGTAGAGGGAGAATCGAACCACCTATCTCTGGATCTGCAGACCAGCGTTCTACCGTTAAACTACTGGGCTGATGATGAGCTGTCGTAAATCCCTTTAAGTACTCTAGGTTGTCGTTATTTAATAGTACTATTTGTTTACCGTATTGGTTTACAGAGTTTATTGACACAAGTTTTAATTATATAGAAGAACAGTGAGACACCCTCCTGATTGCTTAAGATAAAGCCACCAGTTGATGTCAAAAATGATCAGTCCCAGTTTTTAAACTACCACTTTATTGCACTTACAGAGAAGCATTGAGACCTAGCGGACTGATGTTTCACAGCTAGGCGTCCGAAGTGACACCAATTACACTAGACTGTTTGGCGTCTAAAGTGAAGTCACACCGTCAGCTATGGTTTAAACACTCGCCAAAACACCAGTGAAGTCTGACCATAAAATGCTAGACCCTGTAGCGATTTCATTGCGAAGATAGCGATTTGCAAGCAATCAGCAAGTAGTCAAAAAAATTACGCCACCTGTTTTGTCTCAGGGCTCAGCAATTTCTGGTCAGAATTTATTACTAACAGCGCCAAGTTTAGAAATGCAAGAAAGGACTATTTAGTTACATAATGTAGGTATATAATCAAGTCGTCATTTTTGTTTCAGAATATGCCCAAGTGGCCACCAAGCGTCCAGAACTAGGCTCCTTTGAATCGCTGGCTTTCCACGACTCTGGGCGGAATCGCTCTGTCAACGAGCACTGGGGCGCTATTCGGCTCGGACTCTATTGGCTGCAGCTCCGTCGCTGGCTACAGTATTTCCCCCTGTCCAATTTCCACATAGTTCACGGGGAGCGTCTCATAAGCAACCCTGCGTCTGAAATGTCTCGGGTGGAGGATTTCTTGGGACTAAAACGGCATATTTCATCGGATCACTTCTATTACAACTCTACCAAGGGTTTCCCCTGTATACGCAGACAGTCACACCAGGCTCCACATTGTCTGGGACACACAAAGGGGAGACCCCATCCCACACTTTCTCCCACGGACCTGACGCTTTTGAAAAACTACTATGCGCCCCATAATGAAATTTTCTCACGACTTATTCACAGGAAATTTCATTGGTCGTCTTGATATTGAAAAAATTATTATGCTTGTATATTGTAATTATTAATTTGTATTTTTATTTATTTATTATTTGTGAATTTATAACATTTTTCTGCTTAAGTTTAGAGTTGTGGCAAATTTATGGTCAATTTATATTTAGAGGTCTACAAAAGCCTAACAGGTCAAATTCGGTTAGAAAAAATCCGTAGAACACAAAGGACTAAACGGACTTAAACATCAGCGCGCTAGCAATCAAGTCTGTTTAATCCGGAGGTTTTGGAATGGTTTTTTTCAGCAAAATTTTTAAATCGTTTAGTCATATTGTAATTAACCCTTTAATCCGGTAAAGGAATATGTAGCCCAAAGTTAATGAAATAGATTCAAAAACTTTCAACTTCAAAAATTTATTGCCAATTAATCTAAATTACAGTTTTTTTGTGCATGAGGGTTTGTTTTGTAATGGTGCTCTACAAATGTTTTGTCAAGTTGCTGTTGATAGGTATCCAACAAATGAGAAAACACTCTGAGAGAAAACGGGTGGTGTAATTTTTGCAGCTACTCGCTGTAGTCTAGATGGCTCAAATAAATGGAGGTGTACATATCAGGCTCTAGACAGGATTGAACTTTCGCCGGATTGAGATTTCTAAACATTTTGAAAAATATTAATTATATATTCGAAAATTTTAAGCGGCAGGGACAAACTTAGTGTAAGTATATACTGACTGTTATATACTGACTGTTGAAACTGCTGCTTGTTGTTGGTTAGATTTGCTTTTGACATACAACTGCGCCAAAGCAAGCCAATTGAATTCGATACTCCTTAAGTAAAAAGTAAGCCTGCGTGAACACTTTAGCAAAAGTAAAAAGTGGGTAAGTCTGTGTGAACCAGGCCTAGAACAAGCAACCCGAGAGAGTGCTCTTCAGCTTACTTTTATTACGACAGTATTGTAACATTTGCTATTGGTCAAGCTTCTGTGATTGCTGCAAGTGTAAAAATGCTTTGTAAAGAATAGAATAAAGTCAGCGGTTATGTTTACGTTTTGTCATTAATAGGTGAATTTTAGAAAACGGAGCAATTGAAAGTGTCCTTATTAGTTTCTTGGGGATTCTATAGCACCCTGCACACTTCAAGTTTCAAGGTAAAATGTGCCCCTGCTATAGAATCCCCAGTGCCTCATACTTTTACTAGATTTTTGAACCCTTAATAAGGAGTTATAAACTTGAGCTAATTGTACTTTTGAATCAAATATTGATAACTGTTTTTGTAATTCTTCATTTATGCTCAAAACAATGTATATTCCACCGCTATGCTATGTATATAACTGGGCCAACCTGTTGTTAAGGCCACCAGACAAAATCTGAAAAGCAAAGTTTTTTCAAACTTTTCGCCCAGACAAAAGTTCTTCTGAGGGTTTGTTTTCGCTAGCTACGAAAATTGATGGACCAAAGTGTGAAAATGTTCAGACGGAAAATTAGCAACCTTGACAAATTGGAGTGAAAAATTACAAGGGCGGCTGCCGCAAACTTGACAACTGTTGGCACTTCGGGGAGTAGCCAGGCAAATATTAAGCCAAAAAGAGTGCTTAAGCCTAAACAACAAGCCAAGGGTGATTCACACAATAGGAGATTATTTTTCAAGAATTTAAACTGAAAAGTTCTTAAGGGACCGGGGCCCGAAGCCGAAAACTAATTTCAAAAACTAAACGCAGTGACAAAAGGCAAACTGGAACTTGACAGAACTGGTCATAAAATTTATACCATTGTGAAGTAAAGCATCAGTGCGTAACAGGATTTACCTACTACAACTCAGCATCGACCCAGTAGCTCAACAGTAGAGCGCTGGTCAGCAGATTCGGAGACGGGTGGTTCGAATCCAATGTTATGCAAACCGCAAATTTTTGAGCGAGAAAAGTTAAAGTCTGACCACAAATTGCTGAGCTCTGAGGCAAAACCGGTGGCGTGATTTTTGTGACTACTCGTTATACTTGAATTTGTTCTTTTCGCCACGAAATCGCGTCGCTGTTGTCTCAGGCTCCGGTATTTTTTGGTCAGACTTTAGTAATTTTGCATTTTAAACCAGTCGCGGTTGCAGCCACACCTCATAATTATAGACAGCTCATTATGCCGTCTTAATTTCTGTCTGGAGTGAACTCCTAAGGGACTCCATTAATACCTCCGTAATCTGTGTCTGCGAGACACCAATTATCCAGGAGACTGTAATCCACCGAGATTTACTAAAGTCTGACCATATGGAACACTGAGACAATACCGGACATGTGATTTCATTACAAAAGGAAGAAGTTTCAGCCATCAAGAGTGCAGCGATAATGTCGAAAAAAACTGCTAAAATCATTTAGATTACAGACTTGGGTTTATGTGCAAAACAAATGGTAAGTGACATTAAAAGGGTAGTAAGTTTTTGCGGTTTTGAATTATAGTGAACTTTATTGAAAGCTATGCTTTAAAAAATTGCTGGGTTACTGTCAACTTTATTGAAAGCTATGCTTTAACAAAATCGCTGGGGTAGTGTCAACTTTATTGTTGTTGCTGAAAATTGCTGAACTTGTTCTTTGTGGGTTTCTACAAGTTGAATCGATAATACTTATTTATAAAGTATTAGTTTTGTTTTTAATATAAAGCAACACTGTCGTTATGAATTGTATAAATTTATATAGATTTAAGGCTCGATTCAGACTTACAGTTGTTTAAGCCTTCAGTCGTCAGAGAAAAATCATCTTGACAAAATGTTTGGCGCAATTTTTCGCCAATAAATGTAGACATACGGCTGTTTGTAAGAATTGAGACTATAAAAATGAATAAAAAACTGCCTGTTATAAATGAAAAAATAAAAACTTAAAAAATACCTAAGACCGTACATCAATCCATTTTCGACCGTATTTAACCAAAAAAAATCGATAATTCCAAATCGAAATTCTTCTGCTTATACATAGTTGCCCATTTGTACCCGCAGATTGAGCCCGGTCTTGGAATTATTTATCACTAATTAATGAATTAATGCATCTGTTTACTGATTAGGGCTCCGACTGCAGTCCTCTTGACCTCAGAGTATTAATTGAATGGGATGTGTTCATTTAGGCTCCGCTGATTAAGACAGACACTTGACGCTCGACTCAGGGAAAATCACAATTATGGTGTCTCAAGCAAACTAAGCTAATTTTGACAGTCTAGTGAAGATGACGTATCCAAGGCTTATGCTGAAAATAAAAATTTTCAGTGACAAATTCGGGATGAAGAAGATAAAATTAACTGGATTAGATAAATTAGATTAGATTAAGTGAATAGGATTAACTTAGAATAGCTACTGGACTAGACGAACTGGATTAGAGTGAGTGGATTATATTAACTGGATTAGATTGAGTGGATTATATTAACTGGATTAGATTGAGTGGATTATACTAACTGGACTAGATTTTTGAATTTTATCGAGTGGACTATATTAGCTGGATCAAATTAGACTAAAATAACAGAATTAGATTAACTAAACTAAAATAACTGCATTAACTATTATGTAAGTTGGATTGGATTAACAAAAGTCTGACAAAAAATAGATGCGCCACTTACTTTTTTAGTGGCATGACTTCTGTGACTACTTGCTGGACTCTTGATAGTCATAATCTATTCTTTTCGTAACGATATCACATCCACATGTTTCGTTTTTTAAGTGGTGCAACTTTTTTTATCAAACTTTAAATTGACTGCATTCAGACGCTGACCAAAAATGCTGGACTGGGAGATAGAAAGAAACACGCGACGCACCAATCAATACATCTACCAGCACCGAGCATGCGTAACAAGCAAAAGTTTACTGCAAAAGTAATCCAGTGAGTGAGCAGTTTGAACGTTTGACAACATTAGGCCTGTCACGCAGTAAAAACTAATCGCAAACCAAAGTAACTTTTAAACAAGCCCAACCTGCGGCAAAACCTTCAGTAAGTATTAAGAATTATGTTCAAGTAAGCTGACCAGCAGGTCAGCTAAAACCTGTTGTGCAGCAGATAATTATCTTATTGTAAAATGTGTATGCAAAAGTTCAATGCGTTTTTATGCAATCTTACAATAAGTTGTTTATGCAAAAACTGGAAGTAGTTTTAATTATCTTACAACACATGTAGGAATGGGTTGTTTTGATGAGTGAGAAGTGTATTCATTCTTTCGTGACCAAAAATGACTACAGTTCGCAGGAAACATATGTAAGATGCTGCCAACAAAATTATCTGGTCAAATGTTGGTACTATCGTCTATCAGCAATGTGACACACGCGCACTATGTGACACACATGAACTAAACAAACGCACATTGACATTTTTCCAGCTTACAGTGTAACTTTTGCACTAGACAATGATGTGACGCTCGCGCAGTAGCTCTAATATGCAAAGCAAACTAACGCACAGACGTACATTGCACTACAAGCCCAGTGTATTCCGCCAGAAATCAAAATTAGAGACCTGTTGTGCTGTGGCACAACAGGAACAAGCTAAGTTTTCGGCAAAAGTATTCAGTAAGTATCAAGCATATATTTTTAAGTAACATTGGACAGAGGCCATCGTCAACCTGTTGGGCCAGCTAAAGTTTAATTCTTAATTTGCATGTTGCCCATAAAATATCTCTCCTTTTACAGCCACTGAAACTGCAAAATCTCAGCCCAAAACTTTCGGCAGGCGGAACTAAAAGGTAGGTACATAGGTACTAAATAAAGATTAATTAGTGAACTTCATGTTTGCTTATGCATAACTGCGAACTTATCTTGCAGTTCTATATCACATAAGTTGTGCCATTTTAGAAACACGCAGTTTTATTGTAGACTTCTAATATATCATAATTATTAATTGACGTGAAGAATCAGAATTGAGTGGTCGAGTGGTTAGTCTGCTGGGTTCGCAACCTTTTGAGGAAATGTCGTCGATTCATAGATGATCACTTTTTCCAGACTTTTGCAGTTTCAAAGTACCTTATCACAAACCAGTAAAGCAGCAACCACTGATTGTTGTACAAGGCATTTTAACTGTAACAAATGCAGAGCAACGGTAAAAGACGTGTAAAACACACTCCGCACATTGAAACTTTAACGCTAACACTGCATTAAGATGACAGAATCAAAATTAAAGACCTGTTGGGCTGTGGCCCAACAGGAAAAATTTGAAACGTACACCATTGGAAGAATAAAAAACTCTGCCTGAATCAGAGTCGCTTTTTACTGTTATCGATAAATGAAAAAACTAAAAATTTTAAGAAACACCAGCACGCCGATTCCCAAACAGTCCGTTCAAATCAGTTTTATGGTTTTTAGTCTACTGAACTCAGAATTTGCTTTGGTCTCGGTGTACATACTTACCTTTCGGCAAAATTAGCATTTTCAAAACAGAAGGAGTCATTATGTGAAGTCTGTTTGATTTAAATGAAAAATTCGTGATCCTACCAAAAAATATACAATAAAGTAATGAAACTAAATTTAAGCGTGTTTATTTTTAAAATAATAGCCGTAAAATAATAATTGGTTAATAAAATAATTCCTTTGAATTCAAGGCATAATGGCAAAATCTTTAGAAAAAATCACCACTTTGTCTCTTTTTTAGCTACAGCCTACTACTTAAGCTAAAATTTTTCCCCTAACGCAATGTTTACGACCCCATAAAAATTTTTGGTTATGGGACCTTCATTCGACTCGACCTAAAACTTTACTCGACCCGTTTTCATATCGGTCAGCACAAAACCAACACACTCCTCAGATTGCTCCAACAATTATAAATGTTATCATTACGATTAATGTATGTATGTATCAATGTATGTTTGTGTAACTTCTTAGTTTACATAAAATACAAAAATCTAAGTTATAGTTAGTTGCAAAATAATTACAAAAATCATAAAAAATAGTATTTAAAAAAAGTCGCTCGTCCTGGACTTGAACCAGGGACCTATCGCGCCTAGAGCGAGAATCATTGCACTCGACCAACGAGCCACTGGTATGTAATTGTCAAAAATGTGGCATGAGTTGCGGAACTTGTGTTTACTGCTAAATTTTAGACACAAATATTATATTGTACACACACCAGTAATCAGCAATATATAAATGATTTAGCATTATTAGCATTTAGCATGATATCATTGTGCTTTGCGATACATAGTTTACTTGCTATTTCTGGAATAAAAGCTATAGGTAATTTTGAATGTGTGAATTTAGGCATTAGGCATAGGCCAAGTTTAGGCAAGGTAGCTTAAGAATTTTTTTGGACTTGAGAGTAGGCCAATGCTTTGGTTTAGAAGTTTTGAAAATATATTCCATCTATAAACTTATTTGTAACATTATTTTGTCACCATTGCGTATGTTTATGTGTATTTTCTATTCGACGTTGTAACTTTGTCCATTTTTGTTCCTTCTAGAGAAGGAACTGGTGTTTGTACGTACATAACAATTTCATTTGCATAAGCTCATTTGCATAAATACAACAGGTATAAATAGTCAGAACAGGAACGTTGTAACGCATAAGCGCAAGTTTCAAAACTTTGTTTGGTGGCTAAACTATTGTGGTGCCCGCCACCCCCACCCACGTAAAATGAATGACAATATGTAGTTTTTTCTAGGAATAAAAGAAACTCTGGGAACTATGATACCAGTCGCCGAGAAAATCGAAAACGAATCTAGCCTGTTCGATTTCTTGAACCAATCGAAGGCACAGAGTACAACTAATCAGTATTTAGTACACAGTACAACTGTGCCCTAGTGAACTTCTGCGATTTGTGCCACTCAAAAAACCTGGAATGGCTCCATTGCTCAGGAATAACGCTCACCCTGTACTTAAAACGCCTCTATGGCCGAGGTAGAAGCCCTTCCACATGCAAAACTCTGTGGAGCGCCGTAAACTGGGCGCATATAATTTTCGGCCTCTCGTCCCCCACACAATGCGCCATAGCTAAGTTAGCACTGGAAACTTCGCTGAGAAGTGGAAAAAATACGAAAAATCATAAAGAAGCAGTCTCAAAATTGGTCATGCAACAACTTCTCAATCACTGGCTAGAACAAAAAACACTAGCAGCTGCGCGCCTCACAGCACTACTAGTCTTACAATTTTTTGGCTTTCTCCGAATATCTGAAGCCATAGCCCTGACACAAAAAGACCTGACACTTCACCCCGACCATGCAGAAATTTTTATAGAAAAATCAAAAACAGACCAAAGAGCACTAGGAACCTATGTAACTATCGCGTCAGGCCCAGGACCACTTTCACCAGGGCATATCTTAAGAAACTATATTGAGCTATTACCCCCACCAAATCGAGCGCCAGCAATGCCACTGTTCCCATCCATGCGCGGAGCTACCATCACCAAAAACCCTATGACATACAGTGCATCAAGGCTGCAACTGAACCACGCCCTACGTCAACTTCAAATCTCAGACCAGATATCCTGGCATAGCTTCAGAAGCGGCGGAACGACAGAAGCTGCCTCAAAGGGAGTCCCAGATCACCTCATCATGAAACACGGCCGCTAGAAATTCACAACAACCTTACATAAACATTATATCAAACCGGATAAGAAAACCCTCCTACACATATCAGAAGCAATAATTAACGAAAAATAAATTAGCCACCAAGCTCAGCTTGCGTATCCTTATTCATGTTCTTGTTATTCAGTAAAAATTGAAGTTATTTTGTAATGAAATGAAAAAATAACTATTGTTTTGATTCATAGATGCTGCAGTGCAAAACACTGCTGCATACGCTTGATCGCCTATATGTTTTGCGTGTAAATTCAGCTGGGTGCTGGCTGCTTTATTTTTGTCTGCGTATATGCAAGTACGTAATCAATCAATAAATGCAAGTATGCTGTCTGTAACAATAGTGAACAGTGACAGAATTTTGTAGCCTCGGCACCGTAATGTTTCAACAGCAGTATTTAAGTACCGCTGGACAACACTGTTTATCGCTTCTTAGAGCTAATTTGCTCAGCTCGGATCAATGCGTAACTTTTGAGCCTAATGGTTTGATGCAGCGGGATGCTTAACATTCTGCAGCACTGTTTTTGTACGTACTACGTAGTTAGGTTAGGTACTAATAAGCTAGGTATAAAGTAGAGTAAGGTACGCAGTGTAGTTTACAGTAAAGTATGGAATAGAACCAATTTATTCAAACCTGAAAGGTAGACACCGGGGAAGGAACTTTGCCCCGCTTTGGGGCCTACTGGTTAAAATGTGCCTGCATAGATTAGGAAAACAGCTGTCTAGGTATGCAAAAAGAAAATATCTGAGGGACAACTTGAGAATTAAGCAGGAATAAAATGTAGTCTAGATAAGGCAAGGTGGCTGTTTAGGGATTTGAGCATAAAAAAATGGGCTATACGGCTCTATGTAAAAGCAACAGTGAAAATATGTCTTATGGAGTCAAACCAGGTTCGGAGACTTAGAACTTTCAAATACTGGTAGCTAATCTTTCGAAACTGTGCTGTGTAGTAAATTTACATTAGTTGTGTTATATTGTAAACAAGTAGGCCCCAAAAGGGGCAAGGTTCCTTCCCCGGTGTCTACCTTTCAGGTTTACCTATATGAATTGGTTCTCTATTTCATACCTACCGTAAGCTATACTTCGTATATATCTTACTCTACTTGATAACTACTAACTAGCTCCTATTCTTACTTAATCTAAATACGTAGTACGTACAAAAAAGTGCTGCAGGATGTTAAGCATCCCGCTGCACGAGCCATTGGGCTCAAAAGTGACACTTTGATCTGAGCTAAGCAAATTAGCTCTAAGAACAAGAAGCGATAAGCAGTGTTTTCTAATGGCTCTTATATACTGCTGGTGAAACATCCCGGTGCCGAGTTTGAAAAAGTACATTCTTACAGCAGTGTACATCGATTATGGATTTTTCTGCATATACGCAGACAAAAATCAGCAGCCAGCTCCCAAGCTGAAAATACACGTAAAACATACTGGCTATGCAGCCTGCTCAGTAGCGTTAAACGCTATGTGCAGTTAGTTTCAAAACAATAGTTCCTTCTCTAGAAGGAACAAAAATTAAGACCACAAATAGCTTCAGCCGGATATTATAGGTTATAATATTGTGCTAATAAAATGTATTATTTTGCCATTAACACTGTATGCATTGATAACTGGACCTGTCTGTGTATATATTTATTGTAAATAAAATCTACAAACTCCATATATAAAAAATAGCGCATATAGCACCTCAGTAGCGCTTATAGCACTCCTAAAAAATAGCACTTCTAAAAAGCGCTTGAGCGCATATAGCACCTTCGATAGCGCAAATAGATTTCCCAAAAAGCGCTATAGCACAAATAGCGCATATAGCGCATGCAAAAAGCGGTATAGCACCAGCACCTAATGTGCTATTTCATGTTTGCTTACACGTGTTTCTTACTAATATTTCAGAATCAGAATCCCAGTCTGTCAACCAATGAGACCACTGAACCACGTACACTACTGTACAAACGCCATTCTAAATAAGTGTTTATTCACCAATAACCCGAGCCGTCAATTAATCGCGTGACCTGAATCAACTGGGTTAAAACCACAGATTGTGAGTTGTCGGTAGGAAGGTCAATCTCTACGTTCGATTCAGGGAGATGCCACCCTGTTTTTAATATGACACCCTTCCCTAAATTTCATTTTTAACTGACAACCTGTGGTTACCCCCAATTCTAAGGCTGCCACTCCCAGGCCGTACAGCTTTACAATAAACTACAGACTACTACAATTTGCTACTACTAGTACTACTACTGCATTTTTAATATTTGAACCGCTAACATATATCCGCATTAAGGAGTATAGTAGTACAGAAAACATACAAAGACAATGCATCAAAAATTTAGACAATACAGCATTGGCTAGTTGTTTAACAAACAGTAAAATAAATTAATAGTAGGGTTGATTCTGCATGGTTACGCCAAATCTGACTGCTCTAATGGATGGTTTCGGAGAGAATTAGTTTTCTCATCAGTTTCGCGTACCATTTAGAAACGCCCATTTGCCGCTACTACTACAACTACTACTACAACTATGTACTAATACTACTGCAAAGTTTAAACGGCAATCAGGGGTCACCGTTTGCATATGTGTGGCCATAGTGCTGACTGCCCAAACAGAAGTCATCCTCCTGCAGACATTTCATTAGTTTAAAAGTATCGTAGTTCTTCACATAGTTAGTCAAAGAGGGGTCCAGAGTCCTTACATTGCTACAATATGAATTTTGTATGTAAACTCAAGGTTTGGACGCTGTGCTGTGGATTATTTTCATATTAACTCTACTCTGTCTCGCTAAGACACAAAACCACAAAGACGTTGAGAACAGGCCGGCTCAGGTGTGGCTCGCAAGCCGCAACAGCGATGCAAAGTAAGCATACAAACCCGTGGTGAACAAACCAGCGTTCCCGCACTCCCTAGGGTCGCATTCAAACTAGCCTATAAAGCTGCGGGTTGCTAAAATATCACCACTCTCACCACACCAGCACGAGCCCGCTCTCTTAGTTTCCTGGACAATGCAAGTAACACGTGAGAAACATATATAAGCACACTACAGTAAAACCTGCGAATACAAATTAAGAAACTCAAGTGACTAGACCGGTAAAAACTTTGGTTGCAAATTCTGGCGTAATTTGGGTGTATCTTTTGAAAGAGTCTGATTTTCAAATTTTGCGCTAAATTTTGCAAGTCCCGTTCAGATAAACCATACACGAGGGGACATGGTTTGACTTTTGAATTATAGTAAGGAAACAGTCTTGAAACATTATAGCTATATTGTACTTATACTCCGTGAGTTATACACCTATTTATGATCTGACAACATCGGAATATACCAAGGAGGGTGTAATAACGGCTGTTACTCCAGCCTCACCCGTCCTGCAAAATTTACAACACTGATAGTATATATATAATGTTAGTTAGTTTTCCGTTTTCTTTCTTGTGGTTTGCTGTTGCAGAAATGCCTATAAGATCTGTTTCTTCACGCTTGATCAATTGCGACCTATCCGAAACCTCATGAATTTTTTGATGAACGATAAACATAAATCATGATAAAATATAAATCAAAACTAGTTTACTTAATGCGCCTTTGCTTTTTTGCATCTGTTGTTGTTTTGTTTTGCGAATAAACTACTACTACTACTACTACTACTACTACTACTACTACTACTACTACTACTACTACTACTACTACTACTACTACTACTACTACTACTACTACTAATTTTGGTTGCCATCCCGTAAAAATTAAGGTCCAAAGAGGTTGAGGTTGAGGTTAATTAAGGTCCACAATACTCCATGAACTGTACAGCCCTCGTACCATGTTGGTCCGAAAGGCCTCGTCATATCATAAAAAACTTAAACCACTGAAACTGCTGGCAGCGAGCCTTAAACGCTCTACAAAGGTCAGAAGTTGCGACCGCATGGATGGTTTGAATTCAAGGATGACTGAAGCATACACAAGAAAAGCGGCTAGCCATTGGTCAAAAGTCACGATGTGGTTTAAATTTTTAGTGCACCGAACGTTTCATCGAAAACAACCTCCGAGGCACCGCGATAGGGAGGGACGATAGAGAGGAAACTGACTTTGGTAAAAGGTTCGCCAAATCGATGAAATCATTAGCTACAATTTTCTGCTTCATACCCTCCGGCACAGAGGACGTTAACTGGCTCATCTCCGCTGCATGTTGCCATTCGTGTTCCGGTTCTGTCGGTTTGTTTCCGATCAGCGGTTGAAACGGTTCGGCCTAGGCGCCTTATTGAATTCCTGGATTGAGGCGTCGAATTGTCTCCAATCCTATGCTGTCCAATTCCGACGTTTAAATCGGAGAAGGGATCTGGGCGACAGGCATGAATCACACGTTAGAACGCCGACCTCAATCTCGGCAGCCTGTGTGTCCGGTGCAGCTTCTGACCTCGTCGCTAGCGTTTCACGTTTTCTTTGCTGGTGTCTTCATGAACTTTTTCGCCCGAGTCTTTCTCGCAGCTTGTTTTCTTGTTTGATTTTTGGGTTTTGACTGGTGTGGCCTGCATCTAGCTTCAGACGATTGAGCAAAGAAGAGCTCGTAGGACGTCACAGTAACTACTGACCCAATGAGGCCGTATCCACCGACTAACGACTAATGACTAGATATTCCATAAATAAAACATTAGGTAAATTAGCAAACCCAAATTTTAGCCAAACTATCAGTCGGCCAGATGGAGCTAGATATGGCCCATTTTTGGAACTGAGCTACTTCCCCTGGCATCAGTACTGTGAGCTCAGATATTGCGATTGCGTCACTACTGTAAAAACGAACTGCAATAGATAATAAATTGCTAGTGTTATTGGGCCTCAAAAATAAGCTATTTTTGTAAACAACATTAGGATTGAACACAAAAGGCTAGCATTTTAGCTTACGTGATTATGAGGCAGGTGGGATTTACTTAAAATTTTTTCAAAAGTTTACCTAAAATAGTAGACTTAGATTGTTTTGAAGTTTATTACATCTTCTTCAATTTGACAAATGTTAACACGACATGTCTCGTGAAAATACGCAGAACAAAAGTTTTCAGCTAGAAAAATAAATAATAGGTATTTATTTTAAGGCCAAAAACAATGCAAATTCGACTATAAAAACTCTTGCTACGAGCCGTTTTTCAAAATCTGTCGCAATTTGGTATGAACTTATGCTGAAGCTGTTATCATACATGCGAAATCTTACATAGTGTTTTATTTTTTAATTTTAATTGTTCATTTTTACGCGCCGGCCTCAGCCGCCACGCATATGTCGTAGGCCAGTAGAGTATTTAGTCCAAGCACGGATTGGACTAGGCCAGTGGAGGATCCTCAACTGGTCTAGGCCAGTAGAGCATCAAGCACGAGAGACCTTTGCAAGGTGATAATTCGGCAAGTTAAAAGAGGAAATGGGTGGAAGGTATTAACAAACAGTATAGGTTACTATTTAATTGTGCTTAACCTTGTTCATTTTCAGTATAGGTATCACAATCTGTTGGTATAACTCCGCATCGGGAAATAAACAGGTCGATTTAAAATTTTCTCCACCAAAGATCTATATACATGGGGAGGTTTGGGGGTGGGGGCAAGCCTCCCAGATTAGAGACACCGAGACAAGCACCTGTCCTCAACATTGACACCAAATAATGTATTGTTAAAATTTCCTGCATAATACTATTTGACCTTTCAACTCTTTGTTTTTGCAGCCATTTGCCCCTTTAACTTGCAGAATTGTCACCTTGGTTGAGAAAAGTCTCTTATGTTTAATACTCTATTGACCTAGACCAGTTGAGGATCGTCTGAACTAATTAAACGCGGTTTTAGCGTTACATTTGGACTAACTTTTTTGAATTTGCTCATTATGAACAGGGTTTGGAATAAAGATCGTATATATATATATATATAGTGTATAGTGTCTAGTGTATAGTGTACTGCGTATTGTATACATAAGCCATAACTAATTTTGGGGCAGTAATATAGCTGTAAATCAACCCTAAGTATTTTGTTGGTTTCGGCGTAAAAATTTCGACACAAAGAAGAAGATAAAGCAAGTTGCAGCTTGACATGTTAAAAAATCTTGACTTGGAAAAGTTTGTTGCCGGGTTTTATAATATCATCGGCACTGAACCAAAGCATGTCGCAACAAATTCTGTCTAAAATTAGTTTAGCTTTACTCGCAAGACGTGCTTGTTTGCTACGCTTGTCACTTTTAGCGTAGAATGAAGCTTGTCGTACGCTATCGAAAAGGGTATTTTATTTGCACAGTACTAAATGTTTTTCCTGTTGAGCCACAGCCCAACAGGTCTTTAATTTTGATTTTGGCATCTAAACAAACCGTTAGCGTTAAATAGTTTATGTGCGGAGTGTGTTTTGCACGTCTTTTATCGTAGCTGTGCGTCTGTCGCACTAAAATGCCTTGTATTTTCACTGTGTTGCTAAGATCGGGGCAGATGTTGAGAACTTAATTCGAAATGCAAAAGACTGCCAAAAAGTGATCCACTTAGAATCGAACCTATGGTCTCATGGTTAAAAATCTATATAGCTAACCACTCGACCACACAGATCAGTACACTGTACAGTCCCGAAACTTCACTAAAAGTACATAGCATATTAATAATAGGATATAAATTATCCTAAGCAATTTGGTAATAATAAATATAACAATCAAGATTCATAAACAGTTATATAACACGGCGCATAAATCCTTATTTGCAAAATCGTGAAATTTTGGGCAAAATCGCTCTTGGAAACTTTTGTAAAAAGTTGGCCCCGAACCACAGCGTTAAAATACTGGTATGTACCTAAAGTATTCAACGACAACTAAACGAACTTTCGCTCTGGTCTTCGTGGCGCAGAGTACCATCGCATTGGTTTCGTAAACACAAGTTTGCTGGATCGAGCCCAGCGGAGACTTTTTTAAATTTTACGCAATATTCGCTCAAGTCGATTAGCTGTTAACTGTTTGTCAGCAATAACTTATTTTACGTCTTGAATCCGTATCCATTGTGCACTTTGTACAAACTTTGCTAAAATGGTTGCTAAATAAGACGTTTTGTATGCAAGATAAATCAAGTAAGTATGTAAGTTAGTGCTGTAGCTGGCCCAACAGGTTTACGATGGCCTTTGGCCAATGTACTTAAAAATAAATGCTTGATGCTTAGTGAATGCTTTTGCCGCAGACTGGGCTTGTTACCATTAATCAAGCAAAAAGTATTTTCAAACAAATTTCTTTATTGCTTTTAGTATACCTAATATATTGTTACATTAGTAGCCAATGTGACTAGTACTTGTGTCAGGAAAGGGAGGGGGGATTCTTACCGAAAGAACGACAGCATCATCATCAGAATGACCCAGGGGGGATTCGAACCACCCATCTCTGGATCTGCAGACCAGCGCTCTACCGCTGAGCTACTGGGCCGATGTTGAGCTGTCGTAAATCCCTTTTTAAGTACTCTAGGGGGCCTATCTTACTTCACATCCCTCCCCTTCTAGTAAATTTCGACCCGAAGTTTCCCTGTGCTGTGTGCACTACTACTTATCTATATGGGGCATGGGTACCCGGGGTGGAGGAGCGCCGGGAGCCGTCCCGATTATATTACCTTTTCTTCTTTCTTCTCTTCTCTATAAGGCAAGTGCCGCGAGGTCCTTTTTTCTGGCCTCATCTTCTTCTGCGAACACTGCCCGGGACTGATAAGCTCTCACTCCTAGCCGGGACAAGGAGTGGCTCCACTGCAAAGCTACCTCGGCGATAATTCCTCCATATACTCTCACCACCACTCTGCCCATGCCACTCAAGGGGGTATGTCCCCCAACACCCCATACCTAACGCTACCTGACTCAGTTCTGCGACCAGGAGATTCCAAGGTTCATCCTGGCAGCCTCGCCATGTCAAGAAAGGGAGGGGGGATTCTTACCGAAAGAACGACAGCATCATCATCAGAATGACCCAGGGGGGATTCGAACCACCCATCTCTGGATCTGCAGACCAGCGCTCTACCGTTGAGCTACTGGGCCGATGTTGAGCTGTCGTAAATCCCTTTTTAAGTACTCTAGGGGGCCTATCTTACTTCACACTTGTACTTCACATAATCATGATTACTAATAAACTAACTATTAAGGAATCATCTGGTACCGTGACTAAAAACAAACTGAGAGTTTTGAAGACACTTTTACTGGGCAATGGTTAGATTATTTGATTGACTCATGCCCAAGAGACGAAGCAATGTTTTGCGCTATGGTGAATCAAAATAAAAGGTGGCTTCTTGACTGCCCAATAAACAATGCGTAATATTGTAAAATTGTATCAAAGTAAAGTAGTGACAGCTGATTAGTACAGATGACTGGCTTGTTTGGTTGGCTGGTTTGTAGCCATTTTGTTTCGAATAGAACGCTGGACGCAGTTGAACTCGTTGCCACTTAGAGAACTGTGGTGACCCATTATTGGTTCTGGCTTGCTCTAGCCCTCGCATGTTTTCACCGCGTCAACACTTAGGAGTACAATACGTCGCTGGGTTGCTAGCTGATTCCAGCCCCTTAAACTATGTGACCATTCCCAAAAACTGCCCATTTGACTTATCAATGTTTGAACATTGAACCTGTCGATTTGAACTTTTTCAAAAAACAAGGGGGAAAGTGTTACATTAGTAGCAAATGTGACTCGTACTTCATATAATCATGATTACTAAAAAACTAACTATTATGGTATCAATATCTAAATCTGTTATCCTCAGCATTTGATCAAGTTTAACTAATCCTCCTTTTTTGAAACTAACGTTTTGTTAAAACAACAATTTTGCCTACCAATTGTCTTGACCTTGCGTAACTCTGAAAAATTATTTTACAAACTTTATGGAGTCACATGGAGCAAACTAAAGGTCAAGTTTGACCCTGTCCTGTTGCCTAGCTAGACGCCAGTTTCAAGCTAGTGATACTTACTGAAGGTTTGTTGGAAGTTATACCGTGTCCGAAAGCATTCTAGATGCGTTGTCCATTCAATAAAAAAGGCAATAAATTATTACCAATGAAAGCTGCTTTTGCATGCTATTTTTGACTCATTAAGCTCTAAATCAAACAGTTTTTCACGTTTCAGATTTTACGCTTGTAATTTCAACAATGGGATGGGACTTGTACTCCATTTCTGGCATAATTTATCTTATCATGGGCATTTATGGCACGGCCCATAATCTATTCACGGCGGTGATTTTCTACACTCACAAAGAGTTTGCTAAACCCATGTTTTCTCTGATGATTAATCTGGCAATATGCGATGCCCTAGAGCTGATAGTCACCGCAATTTACCCCGCTGTACGACTGTTGTGGTATCCTGAACTGATAGAAGTGACGTCTTTGGACGAATACATGGGATGGTTCAGTCTGATGTTTTGGTGGGCCGGAGGAACTACGCTGGTTATCATTTCCTTCAACCGTTACGTAGCTGTGGGGCACTGGACCAAGATGGGGGACTGGTTTAGCAAACGGAACACGTGGTTGTACATTTTGGTTCCCCACTTTATTTTATGGGGTGTTTTTACACCCTACTATTATTTGTACCAGCGGGGCATTATGCCGTACAAGCAGACAGCACTCACTTTCTACTTTCCGCACCCCATCACTCAATATCTCGACAATTTCTACAACAGTATTTGTGCAGGCCTGCAAATTGCATTCAACGTCTGCACCGTACGCTGTATACGCAAGCTGCGTCAAGCGGCCGGGTCTGGCTCGGAGGGAATGTCTGAGAGCAGAATCCAGCAGGAACGGAAACTGAACAAGCAATGTTTCATCACCAGCATCGTCCACTGTCTTGCGGTCTACTGTTTTATTATCTTGCTGTTCACAAACAAGTGGACCCCCACCCATCCCGCTTTCGGAACGGGGGTGCACATTGCCTGGCTGGGCAACCACGTTTGTAACCCCGGAATCTACACGGCTTTCAACACTCCGTTTCGAGTCATTACCGTTCGATGGTTTAAAGGACTCTGCTGCATGGCGGGTACAGACAAGGTGGGACCTGTCGGGTCAGTACACACTACCGAAATAACCAAATCTCAAAATTTTGTACGAAAAGAAGCAGCATAAACTGACCAAACCTTTATTATTTTTTCAAAAGCGGTTCTGAGCTGAATTTTCGCTCACACAATTGTCATGTGTCGTAGAACGTATTATATGACTCGAACTGTAATTGACTGATATTTATAAAATCGTAAGCCGTTTTATTTGGGTGTAAATTCAATGTGCAATATTATGTTTTATTAAATTTACAGCTTTATTTATTCACAACTGTTTTTCTAACATTAGTATTATACTTAAATTTTCACAAAAAGAATTTGATTTTGATATACGTAATTTTTTTAATACAAAGACGAATAATTTGTTGTTTTGAATTTATATTTCAGATACGCACCATAAATCCATGCGCAGTTTTTATGCTTATGTATGTATTTTGTGTTAGTCTGTACATGATGAGTTGCACTGTCATCTATATTGTTTAAAAATTCAAATAAATAGTTTATAGCGTCTGTTTGGGGCTATTGATTGTCAAGGTCCGATTCCTAGAATTACCATTGGTACAGTAGAAATTATGGCACGAAACGGCAGTAACGAAAAAGGTAAAACAATAGTCTTATTATATAATTGAAGGTACTTGAATTCAAAGAAAGGATCAAAAGGAACAACAGAAAGTACTATAAAAGGACAGAATCGTACACTTGGTAACTCATAGCCAGAGATGCACGTGTCACATATTAATCTATACCCTAACCAATCCCTAAATATGAATATTAGTTTACGTAACTCTTAATTATAACCTACAGTAGCTCCTAATTAAGTAACCATTACCGTTACACTACAAAAGCACCACAGTCAAAGTAGGTGGTCCACCGGCTTAAAACGGTTTGGCTGGCTTAACCAAGGTAATTCCAAATAGTTTGCGCACCTGGACTTTGTTATGTTATTATGCAATTATGCTATTCTATACCTTTCACACAAGGGACCAATCGATGAAAGAGAGTGTCTGACCTTCAGCGCAGAAGAAAATGGTTGCTGGTGTTATATTTTCAGGCGAAAGCAAATGATTTAAAGCGGAAAAACAGTTGATTTCATTGATTTGCATCTAACTCAAGTTTTCAATACTTCGCAAGATAATGTTAGGTGTGTCGCAGGTTTAAAATTTCAACTGAGCTACAGCCATGGTTTAAGAAAATCTAGGAAATTCGTAACGAGTCGGGCGATATTTCGTAATGAAATTATGTGCTAATCATATGAAAACGAACGTAAAACCATGGTTTAGTAAAACCACCTTTGTGAAATCCACCCTTAAAGTCTGACCAAAATATCGTAGACCTTAAAAAAAGGAAACACGCGATTTCATTACGAAAAGAACGAATTGCAAGCATCAAAAGTACAGCGAGTAGTCACAATAATTAAGCCACTTGTTTTGTCTCAGGAGGGTTCAGCAATTGTTAGACAGTTTAGTTTATTTATTTAAACTATGACATGTAGGATATAAGGCCTAATCGAACTGTGTACGATTTTAATTATCCCAGCATTCTGCACTGGTGCTGACACCAAGTTTCATTTGTCAAACAAGCTCTTCTGCTGAGTGAGAATGGATTACATTCAACATTACGAGGTCGGAGTGTCAATATTCCAGAGGAAATATTAAACGCGGCCACTTTTTGTGGATAAAATAATTTAATTCCCAAATTCTGCACACGTGCACTGCTGAGTAGCTCCAAAATTTACCCAACAACAAAATGTGATAGTTAAATTGTAAACAATAAACACGTCTTGAAGTAAAAAACTTATTGAAATTAGTGTTTGAAAAGACTGGTCTCACAGAGATTCGAACTCGGACCAATGGATTAAAAATCCAGATTGCTCACCAATACACTATGAGACAGTAGACAGTGGTCAGTGGTCAGATGATGTTAACTTTCACTATTGAAAGTTCTACATGCGTTTGTCGGAAAATCATCAACAATCATCGACGCTATAGTGCCACATAGGTTTTTATTTCAACAATATATAGGTAACTTAATAGTTGTTGTTTTTTTTAATCTTAAGCTATTAGAATTTTGCAAGACATTTCTTGTTAGGCTTGCGTACTTTCATAGAACCGTTTCATGCTTCTGAAACTCATTGTTTCAACGAAATATATACGCTGCCCGGTTGGCTCAGTTGCTAAGTGCTGCGCGAATTTACTGAGCATCTGAGTTCGGATCACAACGTCGATGGTTCGATTCCGCCCTGGAGCTGCACCTTTTGTTTGCGGTTTATCTGCGATGTGGGCAGAGCAGAGCAGCGAGGTATCTACCCTTCTAGTGTTAATTAACACTAGAAATTCGACCTACCCAGATTAATGTAGGACTATCGAAATCTGAATATAGTATATACACGGCCCCTGCCCTGAGGTATGTGGCATGTGCTCTTAGGTATGTAGTCATTTGTATATATCGTAGTCCAAACTGCTATTCAGATGAAACGCAATTGGACTGAAATTAACTGCCATTGTTCTTCTGCCCGGTCCAAACTGCAATTGGCACAACTATTCTCTAGTTGTACGGTAGTTACCTTGACTTTCGGAGTAAATGCTGTTGCCAAAATTATGTACTTGCTACAGACTAAAAAGTCACAGCGGAGTCAGAGTCACTGAACTCCGGAGTCAAATTGTATACAACTCTATGCTATGATTCCGTAATCAAGTGATTCTGACTCCACTGTGACTCCATGGTCTGCAGCATGTAATTTTGGTCGATACTGTATTTCTGAGTATTTTTGTAATTCGTTGACCTTTGATCTATGCCGGAGTCATTTAATCGATATACCTCATCAAAAGTAACGAAAAGAACTGATTCCATTGGAAAACTGGAAGACGGACATTCATGATATAGATGAAAATTTGTAAAACCTGCATATATATTTTTTATTAAATTAAAGTTTTGTAAAAAATTAAAACTGAAGATTCTATAGTCCTTTAGGACAAGTTTAGCCAACCAAAGTTATTTTTTGGTTTTATTTTTTCTGCATTACGGTAGTTTATTTATTGCAACAGAATAAAGCATTTTCTTAATTTTTTAAATCACATTGACTGAGCTACTACAGTAAAGCCTGTTTCACACGATGGGGAAAAACGTGGGGAATCCCCACGTGGGGCACCCCATGTGACACCGCAAGGGGTGCCCCGTGGGGCATCATGTGGCATCGTGTGACACCCCATGGGGTGCCCCGTGGGGTGTCATGTGGCACCGTGTGGTGTCCCCCGAGAATTCCCCTGGGGTAACGTATTCACACGATGGGGCATGAACGCGCGGGAGTTTGAATTTTTAGGCGCGTAAACGGTCAAAATACTAAGTATACGAAGGTATTACATTGAATTTTGACATATGTGATATATATGTGCGTTGGGCATAAATTACGTGTAAGAATATAAAAATATTTTAAATCTTGTAGCTCACTTAAATATAATTCATGAGCTACGTATTCGTAAAAGCCGTAATAGACTAACCAAATGTGAAAGAATTAACTCAAATGATTGAGTTTAAGCCCTAAAATTGTCCTTTAAGCATTTGTATAAAGTCACGTGATCATCAACAGTGCTTACTTATTGGCTGTCGCATGTGGTGCCACATGGAAAAACGCACGGCGAGCGATACTGATTTTCTCCACGTGGGGCACCCCATGGGGTGTCACACGATGCCACATGGTGCCCCTCGGGCACCCCGATGGGCATCATGTGGCACCATGTGGCACCCCACGCGTTTTCTCCATCGTGTGAAACAGGCTTAACACTATCATTTGTAGAAATATAGTATAAATAAAATATCATCAATCAACAGGGCCGCCGGTTCTCGCTATACTGAAATAAAAAATAAGAATTAAGAAATAAGAAATAGCAATATGAAATAATGGGCAAAAATAAGAATCCGAAATAAGAATTAAAGTCTAATGCTAACCTAATTATTTCCAATGCCTCTTATTTTTAAAATAAGCCCTTATTTTTTCTTATTTCTAGTTTCTTATTTCTTAGTTCTTATTTCTGCCTAGTGGGAACTCGCCCTCAAACCGAAGTCAAGTATCGGCTTCTCGATTTAGGCGAAAGTTGGGTTTCTGTCGTGTTGCCTGGTCGTTTAAGCCAAACAGATGTGTCAAGCTTACTCAAATGGCTGTTTCGACCGTTTAGCTGTCGATTATAGTCATTATTATTGTTTAGTTTTGCATCAATATCCGAGACTGTCGTCATATTTGTGGCGGAATTTCGCATAGCGCAGGCAATTTTGTAGTCGGGTGGTTCAACCAAGTTTGGACTTAGGTTAGACTTAATCGATCCATTTGATATCAGATCAACGGTTAGACCCGGTGTACCCCTAGCCGTGGTTAGGGGTGACTCAGAATTCGAGACCACTTCGGCATTTTCTCTCAAGGTCAGAGGACTGTTCCTAGTTTTCGCACATCGACAATGACGAAGGAGAATTGTGCGGAAAGATTTGGCGAAAATGATGTAAATGATAAAATTGGCGGACGAGTTAAAGACTACCAATAAATTGCTAACATCGATCAAGTACATCAGTTTCACGGAGTCCTCTTCTGGTATAGCACCGCTGGTTTCTATGACATTCACAACCAAGGCTATACAGTTACACAGCAGAAACAGTGCTACAACCATCAGTAACATGATTGTACCCTCTGTGGCGGGGGCTGAATCGCAGGATCGCTTTTTGGACAACTTGTACAGAAACAGGCAAATGAAAGCATTCAGAAATAGCAGTGCTAGAAATGGCAAAATGGTCATGAACAATCCATACATGTAGACTTTGTAAACCGTACTGTAGGTTGGATTTAGTCGCATAGACGTAGGACATACCTCTCGTTTCAGTTGATTCGTTATTCCGTCATAGCAGTGTACGACAGAAAGTTCAAAAAAGGCAGTCGCATTGTAAACAAAGCACGTGACTACGATCAATAAAATGCACCATTTGGTACAACGAACGCTAATGTGAATATGTCGAGACCAGCAGACGGTAATAAAACAGTCTAACGAGGCAAAAACTGTGAAATACACAGAGCACATTTGAGCTATGATGCAGCAAGGTAGAATGTAGCGAATGAGGGCAAAGTAAGCCTCTTGGATCGATGAATTATAGGCCCGGGTGCTATCAATGGCAATACCCATCATACCGGATAAGTCTAGGATCAAATCGCTTAAGGCCAGAGCTGCTAGATAATAATTTATGGTGTTCACTTGCATAGCTCGACGGGTATAAACGAAAAACGATATCGCGTTGCCAAAAATGCCAATACTGGCCACAATTGGTAGCGAAATGACAATGACTATGAAATTGAACGATTTGTACGCTTTGTCCGAATTGAACATGTCGTACTCACACCAACACTCTTCCAATCCGGAGGCATTTGTGGTATTGGTAACAGTTAGCATTGCAACCGTGACTTTTTGCTGAAATAACAAAATAACCAAGTTTATTTTGAGGTTTACTTCTTCATTATACCGGAAAAAACGTTATGTTTTAGTTTAGAGCTTTTAGGCATAGCTTGAGGGACAAATTGGATATGAAAATTGGATATGAAATACATAGCTGAAGAAAAAACGAAAAACAAAAAATTTCTTATCCATGAGCTAAAAAATTAAAAAGCTAAGTACAGAGTGAACAGACCTTATACTAAAGTCTGACAAAAAATAGTTGCGCCACTTTAGAAAACGAAACATGTGGTTTCGTTACGAAAAGAATAGATTTTGACTATCAAGAGTGCAGCAAGTAGTCGCAGAAGTCATGCCACTAAAATTAGTAAGTGGCGCATCTAAAATTTTTGTCACACTTTAGAACGATTTATATGAGTAGTCGTAATTGTTTTTTCCGTTCATAATTTGCAACGAGGTCACATTTTTTGACAAGACCCGAAGGAAGGTTAAAGTTGACCCTACCCCCCTGACAAGCATAAAACTTTTATTTTATGGGTGTTTTTTCAACAAAACAAAAACAAAACAACCAAACTTTATCTGAAGAAGACAGAAATAAAAAATGAAGCTCGCATTATATGAATTGACTTAAAATAGATGATGATTAAAGTTTGCCATGAGTTACATATGTACATAGGTACCAGCAAGAATTTTTCTCATAAAAATTTTGTTAATGATTTGCTGTCTTCACAAAAAGTAAAGTCATAGCAATCAAGTCAGTCATAAACTTCTACGGGCTTGAGTGAATTTTTATACTAAAAAGTATGGAAAAATTAGCAAATAGCTATATGAAAACTTCATATTAAAAGTTACATCATACCTTTCTAACAAGCACGTTTTGCGAGTAAGGTTAAACTTTTTAGATAGACTGCGTTGCGAGTTGCTTGCAGTGCTGAGGATATTCTTCGAATATAAAACGCGGCACTTAAAAATTTTCGAAGCGAGCATATTTAAAAAACGCCAAAGTACTATCAGTGTTAAACTTAGCTTAGCCAACATTGTCTTCATCAGAAAAAATTATGGAGTCAGTTTTGCTTAAATCCTGACACCTACATAACAGATCCAACGTGATCAACGTGAAAAATTTAGGTTCAAAATTGATGACTGTATTGCAAGACCGTATATAATGGCCAATAATTGAATTTTAATACATATCTGAATTAGTAAATTTTCTATAGTTTACAGTATCTTTTTTACAGCAGTTGCAGCGCAATTACAACGAGTCACAGTTCTCATGTTACAGCAGCTAAACAACGCACACGCTCATTTTGTGCTAGTCAGCTGATGTACGCTAGGTCAGCTCAGCTATTGTGTTGTAGCGAACGCGGTCCATACTCCATGCTATGAACTCGGTAGCCGCCACTGGGCATGGTTGCCATGTCCTATAGACTTGTTCAAAATTCCTTGCTTCTGACGCGCTAATGAACATTCTACGAAATATAGCTGCCACAGGTTTTGTTAAATTACTGTTTTCTGCAAGCAAAAGTTGTTAGCAATGAACAGACGTAAATGAAAGCACTGAGCAGGCAGTTAAACGTACGTACACACACGCTCACACAAACAGTGTTATTTGCTGACCTAGCAGCAGTTTAACACTAGAATAGGTGCATTTGTGTGCTCTTGCTGCACACGTTTGCACTATAGTATATACGCGGCGGCTGAGGCCGCCGCGTAAAAACAGTGCCATAATAACTGACGTCAATATGTTAAGTGCACGCTACGATGTACACTCACAGCTATTGCAATCAAGTTATTGCACTGCTGAACACGTGTATCTTAGTTACTGACTTATCGCACTGTATATTTCAGAACAGGTATATATGTATATATATATATACATATGCCACTCTTCTGCACCCCAGCTTGGCCGCCGCGGACATGCTGCGACCATTATCTCCCCAAAAAGGCCACAACTGTGGGGGGGGGGTCCCCCCCCTCAACCATGGGGGGGGACCCCCCCCACAAACGAAGGTATACCCTCAACTGAGGGGGGGGACCCCCCCCACAACCCAGACCATAGGTCTCAACCGTGGGGGGGGGGACCCCCGCACAAATGAGGGTATACCCTCAAACGTGGGGGGGGACCCCCCCACGTTTGAGACCTATGGTCTGGTTTGTGGGGGGGGGTCCCCCCCCTCAGTTGAGGGTATACCTTCGTTTGTGGGGGGGGGTCCCCCCCCACGGTTGAGAGGGGGGACCCCCCCCACAGTTGTGGCCTTTTTCGGGAGATAATGGTCGCAGCATGTCCGCGCTGCTAGGCCACAAACGTGGCCAGTGTCACACTCTTCCTATTATGTACTCTTGATATAAGTATATTAATTACTTTGTGGTGTGAACTTAGCAGTTTAGCACCTATAATGCACTGGCACGTGAAGCCCGTGTGCAGAAACTCGTGTACAGCGTGCACTCGTTCATGTACTTGGCGCTTCGCGTAACAGTGGGTATAAATCATTGAGTGCAGTGTGTACTCTACGTCGTGCTATAACCTACACTCCTTGGTTAATCTACCCTCGTACAAAACTTAGTGTAACAGTCATTGTGCTGTACGTTACTAACGTTAACACTGTATTTTGATACAAAAAGTTTTGATTTAGAACTGTACTCTTTTTTGGGTTACCGACCACCAGCGAAGCAGTGGTGCAACCCATTGTATTCATATTCCTGTTTTTTTTGTTTGTTTCCTGTGAAGTTTGTTACTCGTTTTTTTTTGGAGTTACTGGGGGGATTGGTCCCAAACTTTGGTGGGGGGACCCCCCTACGAGTAGTTGTCCCTCCACCTTGGTGACCCCCTGACCCCCCGGGGGGCCGGTGTCACGGGCAAAAGTGTCCCCCCAAAAAAGTGTCCCCCCGGACACTTTTTCCTAGTCAAAAGTGTCCCCCCGGACACTTTTTCCTAGTCAAAATTGTCTCCCGGACACTTTTGCCTAGTCAAAAGTGTCCCCCGGACACTTTTAACTAGGCAAAAGTGTCCCCCGGACAGTTTTGACTAGGCAAAAGTGTCCGGGGGGACACTTTTGCCTAGGCAAACGTGTCCTACCTTGGGCAAAAGTGTCTCCCCTTAGTTTACGCTTAGCTGCAAATTCAAAATTGTGTTTTGAATATACGCAACGGTTAGTGCTCACAAATTTACACCCAGCTCTCAGTTTTTACGCGGCGGCCTCAGCCGCCGCGTATATACTATAGTGCAAACGTGTGCGTCAAGAGCACACAAATGCACCTATTCTAGTGTTAGACTGCTGCGAGGTCAGCAATTAACACTGTTTGTGTGAGCGTGTGTGTCTAGAGCGTGTGTGTACGTAAGATTAACTGCCTGCTCACTGCTCTCATTTACGTCTGTCAGTGCTAACAAGTTTTGCTTGCAGAAAACAGTAATTTAACAAAACCTGTCGCAGCTATGTTTCGTGGAATGTTCATTAGTGCGTCGGAAGTAAGACATTTTGAACTAGTCTAGAGGACATGGTAACGTTGCCCAGTGGCGGTTACGGAGTCCATCTATGGAGTATGGACACCGTTCGCTACAAAACAATAGCTGAGCTGGCCTAGCGTACATCAGCGGACTAGCACACGATGAGCGTGTGCGTTGTTTAGCTGCTGTAAAATGTGAACTGTAACTCGTAAAAAGTTGCTTTTATGTACGCTTTTGCCATACAAAGATCAATTTCGAAGTTAAACTTTTCACGTTGATCACGTTGCATCTCTTATGTAGTTAATCAAGATTTAAGCAAAACTGACCCTCCATAATTTTTTCTGATGGAGACATTTTTGGTTATTACTGGTGGTGAGGTGACACTGTTGGCTAAGTGAAGTTTAACACGGATAGTACTTTGCAAGTTTTTTAAATATGGTCGCTTCGAAAATTTTTAAGTGCCGCGTTTTATATTCGAAGAATATCCTCAGCACTGCAAGCAACTCGCAACGCAGTCTATCTAAAAAGTTTAACCTTACTCGCAAAACGTGCTTGTTGCCACAAGTTTCGTTTTTTTCAATGCACTAAGTTTTTATTAGTTCTGTGCAGTTTGAATCGAATGAACGGACAGCGAACAAGTTGACCGGCAGAACACTAAGTGACAAGAGATAAGATGCCAGAAAGTCTTTAGCTTTTAGTCCGTTCAGCCGCATATCCGTTTGCCCTTAGACCGTATGTCAGGTTATCCTAACTAAACGGCACAGTTTCATTCAATCTATCCGTATGTCCGGTAAAGTTAACTTCTGTTCAAATGTGCTGAAATTCTTTAACATAAGGACAAAATACGGACAAAAGGACGTGCCGCTCAAACGAATGAATTTTATACAGCCGTATGTATGTCTCATGTCCCAATTTTCATTTGGCCGAAAAAGTATGAATTAAAAAGACGGACGAAACTGTTTTCGTGTGGGCTATGTCCGTTGTCCGTATGCCATAGCCATACTGAAGTATGAAACGGAAACCCTATTAAGTTTAAATAGTTACGCATGGTGTTAAAAGTTGTTTAAAGCATTTTAAATTGAAAACTATTTGTAGAATGTGTATAGGTTTTGAGAATATACATAGTTATTTTGCGAGTTTGTGGTTTTGTTGTGCATATAGGACTGGGCAATCAATTTTAGCACCAAAAGTGTAAGGGGGACACTTTTGCCTAGGCATAAGTGTCCGGGGGGACAGGGAGGACACTTTTGCCCGTGACACCGGATCACGTGACCCCCAAAAACGATAAAACACAACAAAACCGGGGGCCCTTGTGAACTTGAAAATTTTTTTCCAAGGATTTGGACAAAACTTGTCTCTACGGGTAGTTTTGACCTCTGAATACGAATCTGGAGTTATTTTTTACCCAGGACGCCCCCGGACCCTCCTATGACCCCCCAGGGTACCCCGCCTAGGGGGCCCTCAGGGGTCAAATTTTCAAAATTGAAATTTTGGTGTTATTAGGGGTAATTTGAGCCCATGAACACGAATTCAAGGTTTATTTTTGCCTAGGACCCCCCTGGACCCACATACGGCCCCCTCATGGTACCCATAGGGGGTCCTCAGGGGGCAACTTTTGAAATTGAGATTATGGTGTTTTTAGGGGTAATTTGAGCCCCTGAGCACGAATCCAAGGTTTGTTTTTGCCTAGGACACTCCTGGAGCCCGTAGGACCCACCCAAGGTACCCCCCTCCTAAGGGTTCACATTTTCGAAATTGAAATTTAGGGGTTTATGTGAGTAATTTGGGTCCCTGAACATAAATATCAGGTTTTTTCCCGAAAATATACAATCTTTTGCCTACAATGGCGGGTCCTCTGCCTAGAATGGAGGGTCCTCCGCCTAGAATAGAGGGTCTTCCGCCTAGACTAGAGGGTCCTTTGCCAAGAATGGATAATTTTCTGCTTAGAACACTAGGTCGTCTGCCTTCAGAGGGTTTTCTGCTCAAAGAAGAGGGTCCTCCGCCTAGAATAGAGGGTCTTCCGCCTAGACTAGAGGGTCCTTTGCCAAGAATGGATAATTTTCTGCTTAGAACACTAGGTCGTCTGCCTTCAGAGGGTTTTCTGCTCAAAGAAGAGGGTCCTCTGCCTAGAATAGAGGTCCTCTGCCTAGAATAGAGGGTCATTTGCTTAGAATAGAGGGTCCTCTACCTAGAATAGAGGGTCTTCTGCCTAGAATAGAGGGTCATCTTTGGCATTTTTTGAAATTGAAATTTTGAAATTTTTCAGAAATTTTTACTCAAGAACAGAATCTCGAACCCTGGATTTAGACTTGCTTTTGAATAGAATTGGCGTCTTTTCAACTATCTCCTCAGTCAAGAATAAAATTCACTTCCCCAACTGAATTTCAAGATTTTATTATTATCTAACTCCCCTTGACCAAAAAATAGAAAGTGTCAAAAGATTTAAAGTTGTATTTTTCATTTTTTACTAGTTAAGGGTTTACGACTTTTGAAAGATTTTTAAATTTTTATAGTCCGAAACTACAAAACTTTCTATGCGAGGTCAGAAAATAAATTTAAAATTTATGTATATAATTGTATTTCAACAATTTCATGTCCAGAACACCACGTGATGAATACCCATAAAATCTGGGGCTATAAAACTTGACTTGTTTGTTTTGTACCTACTGCCACACAACAAATCCTACGCTTCCCTATGAGTGACGTTTTTCCATCACAAATGTAGTATTTGAAAATTTGTTCATATTATGAAAATCTCTACCCTTAATATTATAGGAAACTTGTGCATATGTAGAATATAATTATTAAATTATGAAAATAGACAATTAGACAATTATCAAAATTAGACAATTTAATATAGCAACATATTTGATAAATTAGCATTAGTATGTATTACCAAAATGATATATTTAGTGTGTGATAAATTATGTATGATGTTATATGATTTTATGATATTTATATTAACTTCTTCTGTGAAAACCTACACTTTAGTATAATTACCTCCAACACAAAAATAAGAAAGTTAATAACCTTTTGCGTCAAAGTGTGTAATCTGAGGCCGAAAGGTCGGCTTAGACAGTCAAAAAACTGTTCAGCCAACGGAAAACTTTTCACAATAGCCGACTTAGAACTCCAACTTTATTTACAGCAAAGAAAACGGCTAAGGAGTTTTTTGTGTTTTTGTCGATTTTAGATAAGTCTAATCTATAATCTCCAAAAATGGCCTTCCTACGTGATAATTAATTATTTTGCCAAAATGGATTATATACGTAAGCAAATTTGAGTGCCTAATTAATATGAGTTAATAGCAAAGTTCTGAGAGCAGTGACAAACAGTCGAAAATAAATTAGCTGGGGTTAAAAACCTGTCTTGGGAATGTTTGATAAGAATTCCACTGGCCGGTATTCCCAAAAGGTTTCTATAGGTTTTCTGAAACTCAAACTAATAACGACTATGACTAAAATTCTTCCAAGAAGAGATGTGGCAAGTCTGGTTATGGCACTTTACTGTAACACTGAATCAAGTTACAAATGTTGGCTGTTGCAAATTTTGTTTGATTAGTCTATGCGTTTACTGGCAAGACAAAATTCACTTCAATCCGCTTAAGGGGGTAGTGTCGCGAAAGCAGTCGATTTTGCGTAACTGTAAAACATATTTAGAAAAAGATAAGACATCGTTCTTTATATATTTTGAAAATATATGTTAAGGCAAGTATTTTCGCCAAGTTTCATTAAAATTGATGCAGTATACTGTTTGCAGTGAGGTCGCAAAGTCGAAAAAATGACGTTTTAAAAACCTATTCACATTCAATTTTTTCGTCACAATTATCAACTTACTTGTTTTGTTTGTTTACATTGACTAAAAGGACATATGTTGTAGTTTATGCACACAAAATTTAGTGCAAATTGCTTGAGTGGTTGCGGACTAATACCTGTTTGAACTGTGAAACTGTGCCTAAACAGTGAAGTACTCACAGCAATAATGATAAATTGTGAAAAATTTAGACGCTTATTTTAAAATCAAAAGAAAAACGAACCTTTCTTTTTCTTTTTTCTTATTTGTGGCAAAAAACTGTGCGTCGACACGTTATGTCATGTGTGCTTCACAAGCTGGCCATTCTGATATCTGGCTGAATTTTTTAATTTTCATGTCCTTATTGTGTGATGTCTGGCTTACAATCGGTGATTGATCCAAGATATTGGTAGATATTGGTAGTCTACTGTCTGGCAGTACTTATTTAACACAGTATAGCATTAGACTGGTTTCTCAGTGAACGTACAAGTTCAAAGCAAAAAGATCTCTTTTTGCAACCTATGAGCAAAACTGCTTTCGCGACACTACCACCTTAAGTTAGTTCAGGTTTTGCCCCAAGTCAAACGTTGGACACATTTTGTAAATTGAGACTTTTGAAACTTGTGAGTGATGTAGCTCATAAAAAACTTCACATTCTCGTACTCTGACAAATAACTGTTCTTATGAGCAGAGGTTAAAATTCGGAACCCAGAAAAAAGATAACAAAAATTCTAAGCTTTAAACAGTTCCCTAACTTCGGTTACTTTAGAGCTAGCATTGCAGGGTCTTATTTGACCGGATTTTAGCTGCTTATGTCTGGCAGATAATCGTCTTGAAAAGTATGCAATTTCTTACTACCTCAAGTTCAATAGGGTCTAACTTATATTTGTATTTGTCCGTAACATGAAAATGGTATTGACTGGTGTCCGCTTGCTCACAATAAATCAGACAAAAAACAATTTATCAAAAATGTTTTACGGACAAACAGACATACGGACAAACGGATATACGGACAAACACAGACCCGTAGGGTCAACTATAAAACGACATAACAAAAACTTGAGAAAAACAAATATGAGACATGTCAGACAGTTAATACACAAAACAATCTGAATGGCTTACTCAATACATAAGAGTAAGCGAACAAATTTGACTGATTAGAAACAGAGACTATTGAAATTTTTCCTGGTAAGATTATGTTCATACTTCAAGCAGAAAAATACATACTTTGGCAGAACGGGAATTAAATGGACTGAGATACAGACATGCAAATAGTTTGTCAGAAAATTGGCTAAGAAAAACTTTGGCGCAAGGAAAAATAAAAAATTCTAGGTCTTTTATGCGCCGGTATGCTCTTTTGGTAAAACATCTGAATAAATATGATTCAAATGCTATTTGAAGCTCATAATTTGCTGGAAATTTTAGTGCTGAAATGATAAAAATGCTGGGGCTAAAATGAATTACCTGCCGGAACCCGATTTGTTTACAGAAAACTCAAGTTTTTGCGCTTTTTTAGAGTGCAACTTTTGTCTCAAATTACGCAGGTTGCACGCAAATTTAAAATTGATATACATATAAGGTTGAAGTTGAGTTCCTAGTGGTGTGACACCACGAACGATTTTTGTTCCTTCTAGAGAAGCAACTATTGTTTTGAAACCAACTCTGCGCAGTGCGAAAGTACGTAGCAGCTCCATGCTGCTGAGCGCATATGATTAACACGTAGCCTAAAGTCAGTATGGGAACGGACTGCTTTTTTTGAAAAAAAGACTTTACGGTTTTAAGTGAAATAATGGTCAACAAGCATTTTCTTAGTCTTTCATTCTTGATAGCCAGAATCAATTCTTGATAGCCAGAATCAAACAGCTATGGACATTGGAGCAGCGTGGCCGAGTGGTCAAAGGCGATAGTTCTGTACTAATAATAATAGTAATAGTGTAATGGTTCGACTCTTACTCATTACTGCTTTTTTTCAAAAAATTTACTTTGTTTTTGTTGTCTGCAAAATTTGTCTTGAGTGAACCATTTTCTTGCCAAAATAAGGATCTGAGTGCTTTATCGAAAGTAGTTACATAAGCAACTATTGCTTTTTTAGCCAGCAGTTATTTTAGTAAATCAGTGCCGAAATTAAGTTAAGCTACTGCTGCTGCAGGTATTACTATTACTCTATATTCATGACAATACACACTGAACTTGAAGCTGAAATATAATTTGATGGTGAAACAACCTATGGAATTTTTACTCAGCAAAGGAACCTTGGCCCCTTTTGGGGCCTGCTTGGTTTAATTGATGACATTTTTGACAAAAATATGTTACGGTACAAATTTTCTGTTTTCAGAAAAACAGGCAACCAATTTTCACTGCGCAGAGTTGTTTTCGAAACAATAGAACTAGCCAAAGCGCGTGTATCAATTCTTCACAGTAGCTGACCAAAATTTGTCCTTGTCCCTGTCCCTGTGTCCTTAAGGACAAGTATGAATCGGGCTTTAAAGTGCTTAAAAAACAATTCACTAAACATGTAAATGAATAGATTGCCAAAATTTGTTAATGTGAGCCAACAAACGCTTAATTTGAAAAACATTTGTGAAATTAATATTTGATCTGTTAGCTCGTATAATAAACAACCATTTTTGAGATTTCGGGACAAGCCCCCTTTCAGATTTCAACCATTGGAACAAGCCCTCTGTTTGGTGCTAAAAAAGGTGTCCGTTATTTTTTTATGCTAAAGTTTGACATAAAATATATATTCTTCTTACTTGTTTTAGTGGCGTGGCTTCTGCGACTACTTGCTGTACTCTTGATAGTCAAAATCTATTCTTTTCGTAACGAAATCACACGTTTCGTTTTCACAAGACGTGCAACTATTTGTCCTGTTGTGCCACAGCACAACAGGTCTTTAATTTTGATTTTGGCGATATAACACTAGACTGTGCAAAAAATCTGTCTGTGTGCGTGTTATACTTCAGCGCAAATGTGTATGTGCGTGTGTCACTTAGAATTACAGTGTAAATTACACGGAAAGGGTGGTAGCTCAGTAGAACACAGCTCAGTGCAGTGCTACATTGATGGAACATAGAATTTAAGCTTCAAAAAAATACATCTCGTGGACGGAAGCGAACCTTCTGTCTTCAGATTAGTAATCCAATGCCCTGCCGTCTGAACCAACCAGTTCGTACTGGTGGTTCTCAATGACTGACGGACTATTGAATAATATTGCAACCGTGCATTAGACTCTTGCTTTCAGTAATACATAATAACTCAGCAAACTTTACTACCTACACGAAACTTCTTTCGACGTAAGTTCTGAAATTATTGATTAACGTAATGTTTGTCGATACGCCAAAATCTTAATCAAGCTGAAACACAAAAATTAGCGTTGTCTTACGTTTGTATGTAGGTAATCATAGAGCACCACCTTGTCATCCAGACTTTAGCGAAAAGTTCTCAAGTCGAAATAGCACAGTCGGGAGTGTGTTAGACTTACGATCTAAAGGTTCCCAGTTCGATCTCGGGTTTCGCCTAATTTTTTAAGCTAATGTTAATTTTGCTGTTTTTAATAAGTTTGTATTTTGCCTTATATTTGTCGCCATATATATTCACTTAATATTATATATGTATAAGCCACTTTATATTATTAAGTAGTAATAAGAATGCATTTTACGGATTTAACCTTTTGCTAATATTCAACGGTAACCTGTAGTCCTTCAGCTTATGAACGCAATGCTGGTTCCGAATTTAATGGCTGCGTTTTGTTTCTTTTACAATACCTTGACACTAGCAATTGCGTTGAGTAAACTTCTTACTCAGATGCAGCTCTTGATTTTTGAATTATTAATTATTGATTTAAGAATCAGTTTATTGTAACACAAATATTTGATGAAAAAACTACATACGTCCATCATTTGCATACATATTTTGGACTAAGATAATTAATTGCTGCACAACAGGTTTTAGCTGACCTAATAGTCAGCTTACTTGAAAGCAATTCTTAATACTTACTGAAGATTTTGCCGCAGATTGGGCTTGTTGTCAGTACTTTTAGCACTTTATTTTATAAACTTTGCGAAATTGTAAGCTCTGGGTGGGTTTTGATCGGTCACCACAATCTGAGTCTGCTTCACTGTGACAAGTTTGTGACGAAACTGTCACGCCTAGCCATTCAGGCACAGGCTCGCTTTACTCGGAATTTTAATGCATCCTTGTTATATAACTTCGATTTTGTGAAATATAAACTCGACAGACAGACGCACTAGACTTGTAAAAATAATATTATAATTAATAATAATAACAGGAAGTGAAAATTTATTCGAAAAACTTTTATTTCGCCTTCAGCAAAAGATTATAGGTGATCGGAAGTTTTGTTTTATTAAAGTTTTACAAGCAAAAACAAAGGCGGGCAGATATCCGAATGATTAAAGTATATAAGTTTTCTCTCAGCCTTTCAGATCTTAAGCTTTGTGCAGAAGTGCTATTCAGACAGAATTAATCTTCTTCGGACAAAAAACTGATCATATTCCGAGAAAAATAGTAACTTTTTGAATTTTTTCTTACATGAATCATTTAAAAATTTGAAAAAGTACTTATCGTCAGCTTTACAATAATTGGTAAAATATACTAATTTCCTGGGCCAAACCACATTTAAAAATTTGATGGTCTTTAAAATGTTAGCGTTAGTGTTTATGTGCGGAGTGTGTTTTACAGTCTTTATCTTAGATGTGCATCTGTACACTGAAATGCCTGTAGTTTCACTGTGTTGTTGAGATCGGGGGTATTGTTAAGAAGTAATTCGAAATGCAAAAGACTGCCAAAAAGTGATAAACTCACAGGCCTACAGACACAAATTTGTGGGCCTGTGATACCTGTGGACCACATGGTGCCTGTGAATCTCCGTTTATCAATAAGGCACATGAAATGCTGCCTGTCACAGGCCACAGGCACAGGTCACTATTCCGTAAAGGTGGCCCGGTCCACGCTTAAATACTCGTACCTAAATGTTCAACGACTGCTAAACGATCTTGCTCTGTGGTCTCCTGCCAGCAAACGCACATAGGTTTTTGTTTGCTGGATCGAGCCCAGCCGGAGGCAAATTTTTTTAAGTTTGTACGCTGCTGAAAAACAGCCTGCTGTTAACTAATGCAGCGATCGTTATATGATTTTCGTCTGTGATCCTGTGGCCTTTGTTGCCTTTGTACCTTTGCTGTCTGTGAGATATTTTGATGGAACAGAATTCACAGGCACAGGTCTGTAGCTGGCCCAACAAGTTTGATGGCCTCTGTGCCAGTGTGCTTGAAACTATGCTACTGGTAGTGTAAGTACAGTCGGCATTTTTATTGAAATTTTTTGCAAGACACTAAGACATTACAAGGCCGATTGTTGAGACAATACAACAGCGCATTAAATAAACATCTTGCAGTTCAACCGTGACTTTAGACATGGCAATAGACAGGCTTAAGAACGCACAGTATAGATGCATTAGTCAGCCGTAACTACGCAACAGTTTTCCAACCAATTGAAAATAAACTTAAATGCATTAAAATTTTGATTAAAAATCGGTTGCTTAAAAATTTAAGTTATGTAATCTCGAAGTTAAGGTAAAAACAGACGAAAATTTGTGAGAGATTTGATATTTGTTTTCGATGTAGCTTCATAATTAATGTAAGAATGCCCATGAGTTATTTGGAACGTGAACGGATTACGCTACTGCGCTTGATATGTTAAAGGTTATTTAGAGATCTAAATAACGTAAATGATAATTTTTTGAAATTTTTCACTTTTTTGAGCATAACCTGTTTATAATAATCGGTAGCAATTGTTTCAGAAATTGAACGCTGTCAGAAAAAAGAGCTATCACTTTTTGACTTTTACCTGAAAACAAAGGTCCAAAAATTAAAAAATGTCAGACACCAAAAAATGCTTAACAGCTCATAAAACCACTAAACTATGTCATTTTTTAGCAAAAAGCATTTCACTCAATTTGAAGAGTCAAACAGTAAAATGAAAAAAAGGTCAAAATAGGTTTGTGTCAAAAATGTCAGTGTTTTAACAAAACATATGTTCTAAAATTTATAATTTAACCCTGTTTTGAAACGTTTATTGATTATTTCCAATAATAGGACGTACGCAGTAGTGTCTACTGTCTAGTTTAGTCCCCATTTTGATAGATATAAAGAATAAAAATTAAAAAATGATTTAGTTTTTATTTCAATAAAAAACAAAAGAGTTGCAAGACTGAAATCGAGACCAAGCTTTTAGCGTCGTTGATGCTGATAGACCATTACAACACAACCAAGGACTTAAAATGTTAAATAATAGTTAAATATACAAAGCAAATATACGATAAATGAAATTAAAAAATAATTAATTTATTTTTAAAGTTAATTTATACATCCACTTATATTATCCACTTAATATTATAAATTATGTATTTAAGTAGAATTTATGAAGAGGATCTGAATATATTCTTTTTGTTTTAAATTGCTTAAAAATACCATCTAAAAAATTACCACAAATTCTAAAATTCCGTTTGAATAAGCAAATATTATGACTTCAACAACGATTTCGTCGACAATCAATTTTTTAGTCCACCATCCCGCAGGTAGTGCTGTAAAACCAAAGCGTAGGCAGAGTACCGTTATTTTAATAATTAATATTAATATTAAACTGGCAGAGTCAACGCAGAAAAAATACGAGAGCCAAAAAACAGCTCAGTTTCGACGTCTGTTTTTCAATTTTCTAATTATTAGACGACCGCATAACTGAAATGAAACCGCATAGAAAGCGAAGGTGAGATTAGGAGAAGTACTGATTCTATCCCCTGAGTTTACTTTTGCACTTCAGTCAGCCACTTCCAATTTCCACTGTCTTAGACTTCGGCACTGTAATGCGAGTTCGAATTACAAAAAGTGTTCAAATGGAAACTCATTTGCCTGTGAAGACATTTCTTGTGAAATTTCTAAAAAATCCTTTAGCTTGATTCATGCTTGTCCATGTTAAAAAATGACTTGTGTCCACAGATGTAGATGGGGGGTTTGGAGGGAGGGGCATACCCTTCCCCCTAGATTTAGATTTTCGGACAAGCTCCCCTCAGATTTGACCCCTCCGGAAAAGCCCCCTTCTTGGGGCTGAAAAAATGCCCGTAAACCCAGAAATCACCCTTGATGCTTCAAAAATGCTTAAAAAATGAGCAGAAAGCAAAAACACTGCGAAAATAATAAAATATTTCTCAGATTTGTGTTTCGAGTTGTGTCCGCAAACCTATTGAAGACAATTGGTTATGCTGCGGAAATAAAGAATTCAATTTTTTGAAAACAGAATTATACAGAAAAGTGAAAAATGGCTGACTAAAATGAGAAGCAGAAAATTTTTGCTGCATGTGTTATAAATAGGTCTAATAAAGTCATAAAAAATATTCTTACACAAAAGTTACGGAACATTATTATTAAAAAACGGAGCTTAAAAATTGTGCTTTCCGTGATGAGCTGACAGCTAAAAAGGAATAAAGATTATAGAACCTAAAAAAACTAAAATAAGAAGATATTAACCGATTATTTCAAAACCTAAGCACCTAGTCTAAAGAAAGTGATACTGAGCATTGTACAATCGCAACCCACAGAGACAAAATTATGTGACAATTCCAATAAAATGAATGAGGTTGCTAGAATAGTTTCTCGTTTGTGACTTCTGTATCGCGTGAGTCAGACAGCCCTTGTCTTTAAAGTCATTACACAGAGGAAATTAAGCTAATTTTAAAATAGCGCTTTTGATTGCGACTATGAAAAAGTATTACTCAAAAAATGTGATATCAAATGCAAATAAATCAATTCAAATCAAATAAAAAAATGTACAATGTGATGTTTAATTATTTGCCCAATCAGATCGGGTCGAAAACAGACTCGTTCAGACTCGCTTCTTTCTTGTGATGAAGAATAGTCTGGCTACGAACTATTCTCCAAGACAAAAGTATTCTACTTAATAGCTGCCTAATAGTGATGAATATTTATGTTTAAATTAGGTCATGTTTCGAGATTTTAAACTCCGATCCTGCGAGCAATCTCAAGTAACCGAGTTGAATTTTAAACTCTTTATTCTTTGTTCAATGTTTTTCAGCTTAGTCGTTCCGTCTCCAGCCGTTTTGTTAGCTTCCGTTTGTTCTTGTTATTCTTTAAGTTTAGCATCTATTTCTGCAAGCCTATTTTCAATTTCCTGTGCTTGTTTGTTTCTTTATAAGATTCTTTCTTTCTGAAGCTCTTTTGCGAGTCTAATTTTCTATTTTTTTAATGCCGGCTTTGTTTGTTTTTCCGCCTCCTTTTTCAATTTATCCAGTTCTTGCTGGTTCCTTTCCGCTAGCGCTGACATTTAGCCCTTCTGACGCAATTTCTTCCTATCGTCTCCTGTCTTCAGCTTTGCTTTTGCCATCTGCTTTTTAGCAGTTTCGCCTAAATGTGACGCCTTATCACAAAACTCTCCGTTATCCCGTTTCTAAAACAGGTGCCATTTTTCTCGTCAATTGTTTTTAGAATTGCAAAAACTTGCTTTCTTGGTTCTGTTCTGATTTACCCGCCAAGTCTTTGACCGCATAGCAGAAAATGCGTCCAGTTTGATTTACGATTGAGGTAGCAACCGATATTTCAGCTAAAAGTCATCACCACAATACCATGCTGACCCAACAGCCAAAGCCGAAGATACTATGGCGAAACCGCAAGCTTCTATTTAAAGTTTGAACAAAAACTGCAGAACCGAGACAAAACAGGTGGCGTGATTTTTGTGACTACTCGCTGTACTCTTGACGCTCGCAGTTGGTCCTTTTCGTAATTAAATCACGTGTTTCTTTTTACGTCAAGGTCTAGCATTTTTGGTCAGACTTTAGTTAACTATTTAGGTGTATACATTTGGCTAACTGTGTTGCTGGGTGGGAATCGACTATTGTATGTGATCGGTTTGCATTTGTATCAGTTTGTGTGTGATCTTACTCAAACGGCCAGCCAGCTAACTTCTTTTTTTGTTTTTTCATTTTTCATTCTGGGTTACTGTGATCCCGAAAAAGCAAAATAGGTGTTTTTACTTAGTTTTTTCAAACTACTGAACATTATTTTTGTTCCTTCTAGAGAAGGAACTATTGTTTTGAAATTAACTGCTCATAGCGTTTAACGCTACTGAGCAGGCTGCATAGCCAGTATGATTTACGTGTATTTTCAGCTTGGGAGCTGCCTGCTGATTTTTGTCAGCGTATATGCAGAAAAATCAATAATCGATGTACACTGCTGTAACAATGTACTTTTTCAAAATCGGCACCGGGATGTTTCACCAGCAGTATATAAGAGCCATTAGAAAACAGTGTTTATCGCTTCTTGTTCTTAGAGCTGATTTGCTCAGCTCAGATCAAAGTGCCACTTTTGAGCCAAATGGCTCGTGCAGCGGGATGCTTAACATCCTGCAGCACTTTTTTGTACGTACTACGTATTTAGATTAAGTTAAAATATTAAGCTAGTTATAAAGTAGAGTAAGATACGAAGTAGGTATAGCAGCTTACGGTAAGTATGAAATAGAGAACTAATTCATTTAAACCTGAAAGGTAGACACCGGGGAAGGAACCTTGCCCCTTTTGGGGCCTACTTGTTTAATTGACCGGGACTTGAAATAATTGATGAAAACAACTGCGCCTTTTGTTCTAAAGTATTATATCGTGTGCTGTAATGACCTATAACGGTACTTATACCATACCTGCCTTGAAAAAAGAGTGCAATAACTAACGCCAATAACTAACTGCACGCTGCTAGATTCACAGCATGCATTAGTTATTGCACTGCTGTAGGCGTGCATCTTAGTTATTGACTTATTGCACTGTATATTTCAAGACAGGCATATTATAAGAACGTTATAATACTTTGTAGCATGCACTCAGCAACTATACGCACTGGCACGTGAAGCCCGCGTGCATAAACTCGTGCGCTACGCGCACTCGTTCATGCACGTGGCGCTTCACGTAACAGTGCGTATAAATCGCTGAGTGCACGCTACATCGTGCTATAACTTACACATATAGCAGTATTTGTTTCGTGTTTGACTCAGCATAAAACGAGCAACCAGCAAAGTTGGGAAGCCATTTACAACCGAGCGATAATAAAACGTTAATGGCGTCTTGATATGCGAATGATCGCTCGTAATTTCACTTTGAATTTTTTCCTTAACTTATCGACGGAAAGAAACCTATTTGCAAAACAACTCGTTGGCGAAGTGAAAATTTTTATGACCCCTAAAAATAGTGTCAGTACTCTACATTAAGAATAATCAATACACAAAATAAAAGTTGTTAACTAACTGGCTTACAAAAACCAATCGGCAAAAAGAGCATCCAAGATTTCAGGCAGGGCGCCTTGGAAATTTTATCAGTTGGATTTCACTAATTATTATTAATAAAGCTAGATTATGCAGAGTAGCTATAGAATTATATAACAAGTAACTCAACACAGGACAGCAAACTATGAATCGTAAGTTCAATTTCATTGTATCACCAACTGAATAACACATCCCCTGATTGTAGCTAAGGGGAAACTAGAGACCCCTTTTCAAGAGGGGGGCGTGTAAAAACAAGAATACATAATAGAACGTATATATCTATGACATAATATGACGTATTCTATTATGCACCCTTGATATGAAAAAATCCTCACGTATGCAAATGATGTGAGTTCGCATAAAAGAGTATGGCGAAACACAGCACCAACTGTGTACAAGTTAGTATGGAAATTAAGTACATACAACTGTTACTGTGTGCGTATCCACATACAGTACTGTGCAAAAAAGTTCCCTATTCGTCGGCGTACGACGAGCGTAATCCGTTGCGAAACGTGCCCAAAGTTGGCCGGAAAGTGAAGAACAAAAATTTTTTAAAAGTGCTCCAAGACACAATTTTGATGTAAAAAAATCAAAAATTGAAAACTTTTTGTTCGTCACTTTTCGCGAAGAATGAAGCTCGTCGGACGCCGACGAACAGGAGAACTTTTTCACAGTACAGTACATCCACAGCACAGTACAGTTCCAATAGATGATGGGGTTTTCACGTTACACTTTTTTCTAAGTATGCCTTTTTGTTATGTATTTAGATGTCATAGTACTTGGATGAAAAGTATATCTTAAGGTCAAAGGCAAAATTGGAAAAGCAGGAGCCAAACGCATTTTTGAAGTATCGAGTTGAAAGGTCGTTATTTGAAAAAAAACAGCGACTAGCCACTCCTCCTTAACAGGTGCGCACATAATAAAGAAGTAAAAAGAAGCTGTTTAACAAATGTAAAAATGTGTAAAATTTGCAAAATACCCTATTTACATACATCTGTATATAAAAAGTACATAAGGTAAAAGCGAAATAACTGAATTATGGAAAAATAAAAAAAGACGTCTTTTAACTTTACAATAAGAATATCGACAGTAAAATTTCAGCCATTTTTTATAAAAATGAAATGATATGACACGGTTTTTAAGAGATTTCAGTTGTTTCAGGTATTAGAAAAGAAAAGAATTAATTCAAATATGAAGTGAAATTCAATAAAGTGAAATTTTTGTTCTGAGAAACCTACTTTTTTTTCTTACTGAATTGCACCACCAAAACTTAGTTAATTTGCAATTATAATGCTCACTTTAGAATATAAAGACATTGTGTCAAAAATTGTCAACCACCTAGCCACCTAGCGCAAAGATTTCACGAACCACACTTTTGTATAAAGCTTTTGGTTCCATAAAACATTGTCATCAGTTAAGAAAACATTTTTTAACTGATTAGTTCGACATGTTTTGGGAAACTTGTTTTTATCTTAAAACTTAATTTAGTATATAGTATATATATATAGTCACTATATACCACGGAATCACCTCAATTTAGTAAAACTTAGCCCAGTACTTTACACTTACTTACTTACTTACGTTACACCCCACTTTACAGTACAAAGCAATGAAGTGCGTAAAATGTACAGTTTATTAGGAGGTTTAAGACTGGCATTTTCAGGCATGATTTTGAAACTGCTTCGTCGTGTATACTAAATTTAACCTCTTTATTTTTTTCGTGTATGCCCCCGGGGGTTTTTTTTGTTTTGGGGTTGCCTTGGGGGTTTTTTTTGGGGGGGGGGGTTTTTTTGGGGGGCGCTTTTTTTTTTGTTGGTTTTTTGAAGGGTGCCTTTCCCCCATTTTTTGTTCCTTCTACAGTGGAAAAGTGACTACGAAACGGAAATTTTTCAGTGCAAAGCGCTTCTGCATACCTAGCTAGCCCACCTGTAGGATTAGTGTCAGATTAGTATGTGAATCTTTGCTTTCCTATTATTTTTGAAGCAGTATAAGGCAATCATTATGTTACCTAAATGTTACACTTGAACCCTTGGGGTTTTATTCAAGGCTGGGGCTTTATAATTTCGTGAGCCTCTTCCCTGGGGCTTTATTCAAGGCTGGGGCTTTATTCAAGCCCGGGGCTTTATTCGAGGTAATACGGTAATCCGGTACAGGAATGTTCCTTAAGCAACTATTTTTAGCCGAAAGTAACTTTTTTACAACAAAAAAGTTCTATTTTGAGTGGTGACAAATATTTAGGTATTTTATATTATATTCCTTAAACCAAGAGTACATAATAAAAAAAGTATGACACTCTCCCTATTATGCCTGGCAGCGCGCATCCAATGCGGAGCGCGAAATAGCCAGTTTATGTACGGTTTTGAGAAGGGGTACCCTCCCTCAACTGAAGACGGGGTACTGAACTGAGGGGGGGTACCCCCTCCCCTCAGTTGAGTACGGGGTATCGTTTTGAGGGGGGTACCCCCCCTCAGCTAAGTACGGGGTCTTCAGTTGAGGCGGGTGTACCCCCCCCCTCAAAACCGTACATAAACGGGCTATTTCACGCTCCGCATTGGACGCACGCCCGAAGGAATAATAGGAAGAGTGTCATACTTGCTTAAACTTCTATAAACTGTAAAGAAATATTTTACACTATTTAGTAACTACTTAATCAAAACTTTTTTATAAAAACTTAGTCACAATTCTTTATAACTTCATTTCGCATTCATAAAACTTGTTTGGACTTAACAGTTTAACACAACCTAAGCTAGTAGTAATCGTTTGAACCAAAAAAGTTCTCGAATCTGTAAATTGAATTCGATGAAGTTAAACACTACATATCGATTAATTACTTGAGATATTACTCCCCATCAAAACACCGGGGCAGGTTTTGTGTCAAAAAGTAAACTTTGTCAACTTAATCGAATTGAAAATGAAAAAATGCACAAGTTGTGGGCTAATAACCGTTAACAGTAAATTTATGCTGCTTCCGAAACGGAAAATTAGAGCCATTTATTTTAGTAATGCCCCCAAATGCCTAACGGATTCCAAACAGATGTCTATGTTTTAATTAGTTGGCAGAAGTTCACTTTTTTAAAATCAACTGACTTTGCTAGATGGTTTTTTGCCAATTTGGAAATGAAAAAATACAAAGTTCACCCAAACATCGAAAATATTGAACATGATTTTTACTATTATCAAAAGTTCATAATAATATCAATTGATAATCGTACTTTTTTTAAGTGTTTTAGTTTTTGTATTGAGCGTCTCTTTGCTTGAAACTGAAACTGAAGTAGATGTTTTTTGCACCATTTAAAAGCCTACCTCCAAATTAATCTACATAACTCATTTTTTAGAATTTTTGACGACAATGATAAATGTCAAGTCACTGCAATTTTGAAGACTCTAAAAAACCTTCATTTTTTAGAATTGTACTTCAATTTAGGGTTTGAAAATATTCATCAAATAATGAGGGTCTGACACTGACAAATGCGCAAAAGTTAAAACGGCACTTTGAAGCTTAGTTTTTTATCTGAGCTGGTAGATATGCCCTATACTAGGCAAAAATTAAAGTTGAAAACCTTAACTCATGATCTATGGGCAATTCTAGCTCTGAATCTAAAGCCCGGTTCATACTTGTCCTTAAGGACATAAGGACAGGGAAAAGGACAAATTTTAGTCAGCTGCTACGGAAAATTTACACAAGGGTTTTGGATAATTTTTTGCATACGGGCTGCATGTTACCCTTACTTTATTCTTTTTAAAATTTAAGTTATTTGGCCAAGTAGTTTCCTTGGAATCGCTTAGGGACATTACGATAAGGACAGGGACAAGGACAAGTATGAACCGGGCTTCAGGATCCTTCACTTTGCCGGTCTCAGAAGTCAACTTTAGCTCGATTGGGCGGTGCCTACTGCATTGTGTGAAATAATGCAGCAGGCAGTGTAAAAATAGAATGCTCCCGCTCATGCGCCCGCTCATGCTCCCTCGTGTGAATAGGCCTTTAAAATTAAACTAGTGTTCGGATTGATTCCCAATTTTTAAATCGGTTCCTGTTCCGGTTCCACCCTGTCGTTTCCGGTTCCGGTTACACTGACATCTTCGGTTCTGGTTCCGGTTCTGGTTTTAAATGGTTCCAGTGGAACTGATCCGAACGCTTGATTGAACGGACTGCGCTTTTTTTAAACTGACTAAGTTAACGCCAATGTTAAACCCATTTGGTTCAGACTCCAGTGGCTGTTTGAGCCCAGTTCATACTTGTCCTTAGTTTTGTCACTATCAAATTGTCCTTAAGCAGCTTCAAAAAAACTAAATAGCCAAATGAGCCGAATTTCCACAATAAAAGTGGTGGTCAGGTCCAAATCGCTTGCTCAAAATTAGAAAAAACCGATGCTGTCTTAAAGGGGGTGGGGTATTTTGCGACTAATAACTTTTTCAGAAAAATATTTCGTTGTCTTTATATTTAAAATAATTTTAGAAATTTTTTGAAGTTTAGCAAATTGATGCTGCATACAGTTAGCAAGTGAAGTCGCAAAGTCGGAAAAATGAAAAATGTAAAAAAATTTAAATTATTTAATATGTTAAAAATAATAAAATTTTTATTTTTATTATAAATAAAAAGAAAAAGGAAAATAGTTTATGGTTTAAGAAATAAAAATTAAAGGAAGGGTGGGTGGGTGGTAGAGTAATGGTTGTGAGAAGGGGAGGGGGGGAAAGTAAAAGAAAACAAATAATAAAAAATATAAAATTATATTTAATAAAAAGAAAAAGAAAGAAAATATATTTATTTTTTTTTTTTTTGAGAAAAGGGGGGTGAAAATAAGATAAAAGGGGAAGTATGGGTAATTTTTTGAACTTTTATGTCTCTTTGTGGGTGCCTGGCCACAATGGGATGGTTAAAAATTGGGAAGATTGGGGAGGGGGAGGTATAATTGAACAAGGATTTTGTTTTGAAAAAATTTAAAGAAAAAAAGTTTATTTGGGGCCTATGAGCAAAACTGCTTTGGTGACACTACCACCTTAAGTGCACAATAGCCGGCAGAAAATTGTCCTTGTCTCTGACCTTGTGTTCTTAAGGACAAGTATGAACCGGGCTTTAGAAATGGGGTCGGTCTAAAATTTCGCAGATGAAACTCTGTTTCACCTGTTTAAACTCGTTTAGCCCATTAGTCCAATTTTGTCATTTATAAATCTAGGATCAGAATAATTCCAAATTTTTAAAAATATAGCCCCAAAGAGCGTTAAATACCAAAAATTATGAAAACTTTACGTCTTTTTGAAAAATATGTACAGAACCAATAACGTAGAATTGTGAAATACAAAATGTGCTTACAGAGCAGCAAGACAAATTGAGCTGCATAATATAAGTTGTGAAAGTTGACAGGAAAAGCGTTGCTAGCTTGAAAAACTTTAGCCTGACATCATCAAATAAGTTTTTTTTAAAGTCATTTGTCCTGGGTCGTTGTTTTTGGGTTCAAATTAGGTAAATAAAGTAAAGCGTTTTAGCGCAAAAAAGGCTGTTTTCGAAATTATACCAGCTGTGAAGCATAAAAGTCAAATTTCCAAAGAAATGACGGAAATTACTACAAAAAGTTAAAGTCTTATTTTGATGGCAGATTAAAGGTTTTAGGAAATAGAATTGAAGTTCCAATCGTAAAATAAAAAAAAAGAAGTTTGACAGTCAGTATAATATCTCAAAACAATTTTTTAATTCCATTAAAATGCTCTATTTTTTCATTTATCATTTCCTAAGCGACTTGGAAAAAACAAAAAAGATTTTTCTTGCAAAAAATAATTAAAACTGTCTATATTGTCTGCAAACGTTGAATCCTGCAATGCTAAACAGAACTTTCCATGATATCAGAGGTATAAAAAAGTAAAGTAAAAAAAGTAAAGTAAAAAGGTAAAGATAGATAACTACATACTCCTTTGACGTGTCCACCCTCGCGTGCGGTGCTCATCTCCGTTACAAAACCCTGGAGCGTCGGGGGTGTCACTTTAAGAGTGGCTACATTCGTTGAGGGGGGGGCAGCCCCACAAGGCATAATGCCTTACACGGACCCCTGGTACCGTTCCACGTTATTGTATCAAGTACCGAAAGTGCATATAATATTTTCCACCTGAATTTAACGCATATTACACATATACTTTTCAATATTCGATCCTGAAATTCATATATGCACATATATTCATATATATGATATATGTTATATTGATTATATATGACAATAAAATTATTTATGAATATTACTTCAAGATACTTCGAGTTAATCTTGTGCCGTATTATTAGGAAAATAAATTTGAATCTAATTAGCAAAATTTAATTTCGAACTAGGAACTGAACCAACTGAAAAATTATCAATTTTTTTAGCAATTTTCAACTTGAACGTGTGAACACTGAACAGGTGATATTAGAGCTGTTTTTGAATTTGCGTGACTTGCTTCATATTTGAATTGCAAAATGAATTCAAGACTTGGGAGAAATCCATCAAAGTAGAAAGTTTCAATTTCAACTAAATTTGTGTCAAAAAATTGAATTTTTTTCCCACGTGAAATCAGTTTTCGTTGAAAAAACTTTACTGAAAAACCAATCAGTTGACAAAATTTAATTACTAACTCAAATTGAAATTGAAATTGAAACTTAAATATCTAGATGATTTTGGGCCGCTTTAATTATACCAATGATGTCAACGACATATACGTATACACATTTACCATTTTGATATACAGACTATGTCGAACAAGTGATCGTATGAAATATATACACACAGAAATTTTTCACTACCATGTATATACTATTTCAGTCGAAAATAGCGTTTCAGACCCAGTCGAAAGTTGAGCATTTTTTGTGAATCCGAATAAATTTTTATGGTAATTAAATACAATTGTTTTCGACAATAATTTTCACAGACTGAGAGTAGACAGTAGATTTGCCAACAAGCTGCCCCACCTGCACAATAAATGTGCAATTTCTAAAAAAGTTATGTCCAGTAATGTCATGTAATGTCCAGTTAGGTAGGTACATAGGTGGTTTATTTGACGTTTTCAGATACAGTACCAACCAAAATTACTTGCTACAAACTTCGACCCAGAATCAAAACGGAGTTGAAGTCAATTGACTCCGGGTGCGAGTCATAATATTTACAACTCGGAATTCTTAAAGTTAGCAATAGGAACATCCTTTGCACCTGTTGTATGACTGTTGTGACGGTTGCATATTTTTAGGTTTTGAATTACATATATATTATATTTATCATTTTGCTTAGGGTAGTTTACATCCTATTAATTACGAAATAAAGGAATTATACACCGGATTGCACTAACAAAGAATAGCTCAAGAATAGGAATAGCTCAAGAATAGCTCAGGAATAAATTTCATTGCACCAATATTTACACCAATATTGCTCGAGAATGGTTATTCTCGAAGTTGGCGAATAGCTCGAGAATAGTTATGGAATAGCTCAGGAATAGCTGAAGAATAACGAACATTATTGAACTGACCAAAGTTAGACAATAGCGTATGCTCTAGCTATTCTCCTGCAATGTGCAAGTTATTCCTGTTCTAGACCAAGAATACCTGAAGAATAACCTAATAACTTTTAAAAACAATAACCAACTTCAATATTTTTAACATATTCATGTTTATTTAGCTTATATATTATTTATTTAGAGTAAAAATAACAAAAATAGAAGTTTAAAAATGCTCGCATTCGGGTTTTGTTCGCCATCAGGTTACTGACTGTGCTCAAGTCGACGTAGATTCGGTGAGCGGACGAGAAACAAATCTGCTCTCTCAACGAATTAGTAGGCGGGGCTTATGTTGGCTTATTCTCGAGCTCAATTGGCTGTCTGGTAGGTTGTGATGGATAACAATGACGCAGCCAAATTTTTATTGGACAGCTGGAGAATAAGTTATTCTCCAGCTATTCTCGAGAATAGTTATTCTCGAGTTATTCTCTAATGGTACAGAGGAAAAGTTGAAGAATAAAACCTCGAGAATAACTATCTAGAATAGCTCGAGAATAAGAATAGCTCGAGAATATGTTGGTGCAATCGGCCGATAATCAAAAATGTCGCTGTAAAAAATAATCTCAGAAGACGGTTTCCCTGAGTATCACCTTGAGCAAGATAGTTGCACTCACGGAAAAGGCGTAAATTGTTTTGCTGTTATTTGCTCTGTACTTTCCCACTCAAAATACCAAAATAATATTAGTGCCAGGTTCAATATATATGATCTCCTGCGAATTAGGAAAAAAACATGTACTTTGAGTAAACTGCAAAAAACTTACAAACTTAACCTTAAGCTACAAACTTCAAAACTTTAGACCTTACTATAACTTTAACTGCAAGCTTAATCTATTATGTCCCTACCTTATTTATTTATTACCGTGATTATTTTACATTAATAGCTTGCACATTAACGTCCAAATCCTGTACTTATTGCCCTACTTTTCCCTGCAGTGTATTACAGTGCAATCTATTCACTGTATATGTGGAGTGGTAGCCATTTTTTCAAAGTAATTAAGGCAAGCCAAGAAAAGTCCAGTTTTCGAAGGTAATAAAAATCTTCTTCCAGTATTACACAAAAACACAAAAACATGTTGTTGTAAACAAAATAAATTCGAATTATCCAAAGGTTTTCGGTCTTTTATGGTTTTTTGTCAGTAGAAAACCCATAGTAATAAATTTTTCCATTTTCAATCCCTGAGTTTGCGTGACTAGTTTCGCTGACTGTTCCAAACTTGACTACAATTTACTGCTTAAGGGGGCGCTTTGCTTAAGTTACTTTTGTTGATGCGTAATAGTCCACAATTTTTTTACGTAAGTTTATTTGTGGTTACAAGTTTTTGCTTGCAGTTTTCTTTTCTAAAATTTACATTTATTTACCTTAGCATTGTTAGTAAATTAGAATTTTGCCACGACACCTATCGTCTTAATGTTGAAGCAATTTCGTAAGTCCTTTTCTTATGTCGCTTAACACAAGATCGTCTTCTGAGTTCTGACACATGAGCAAACTTCTACAATTACTTCTGAGAAGTGATTCAACAACTAAGTCATTGTTTCAGTGGCATTTTTTTCTTTTTTCTCAATTTCTCATTGTTTCTTGCTAAGCTTTATTTTGCGTTCAGGGCCCGATTTATCGAAGCAAAATGTTCGTCATCAGAAATGTTCGTCATCGAAAATGTTCGTCATCGAAAATTTTGGATTGATCGAAACATTTTCGATGACGAACATTTGCTTTTTCGATGGCGAACATTTGCTTTTTCAACAGCGAGTTCGTCATCGAAAAAGCAAATGTTCGTCATCGAAAATGTTCGTCATCGAAAAGTTCGTCATCAAAAATGTTCGTCATCGAAAAAGCAAATGTTCGTCATTGAAAAAGCAAATGTTCGTCATCGAAAGAGCAAATGTTCGTCATCGAAAAAGCAAATGTTCGTCATCGAAAAAACAAATGTTCGTCATCGAAAAAGCAAATGTTCGTCATCGAAAATGTTCATTATTGAAAAATTTCAGCGTTCGAAATTAGATCAGTCGTTCTAAGTCTAAACATTCTGAATTAGAACATTTTCATTAAAGTCTAAATTCTCTAATAATAATAACTACTACCAAGAGTACATAATAGCTTCTCACTCTATATAGAAGAAGAGTGAGACACTCTACAGCCTGCCTGTGTTATAGCACAGGCAGATGCGCTGGTCGTTTTCAGGCTACATGTTGACATTCTATGCAACATGTGACTGGCCAATCAGAAGCGAGCTTCTATTCTCTGATTGGCCGACGCCTGTGCACGTGCTCCAATCATAAAACGGGATAGGGATAAAGGCTAATAACTCATTATTTATTCATATTCTGCTTGTAAAAACATTAAAAAAGGTTTGCAAATACCTTTGGGGATATTTTGGCAAACTTTCAGCGAAATTGATTGAGAAACTTTGAAGAAATTCAGAAAAGTTTATATCTCAAAAGTTTCTCAATCAATTTCGCTAAAAGTTTGCCAAAATATCCCTAGAAGTATTTGCAAACCTTTTTCAATGTTTTTGCAAGCAGACTATGAATAAATAATGAGTTATTAAGCTTTTAACTCTATCTTAATGCTTATCAACGCATCAGCGATTATATACTAAAGTGTGTTACGCAGGGAATCTACGCGCTGATTGGCCAGTCACATGTTGCATAGAATGTCAACATGTAGCCTGAAAACGACCAGCGCATCTGCCTGTGCTAGAACACAGGCAGGCTGGAGAGTGTCTCACTCTTCTTCTATATAGAGTGAGACGCTATTATGTACTCTTGCTACTACTAACTACTTCCAATACTACTACTACCTAAGACTACCTAATATATACTACTAAAATTGAGGTACAATAAAGTATTGAATTTAGTGGTTCTGTCTGGTGTCAATGGATAGTGGCAAACTCTCAAAGTTGAATATTATTTTGTTTCAACTTTTCCGCAACATTAACCAAAGTTTTGAAAAACTTTACGTAAATCCTTTTGCCGAAAGAGACTAATTTAATAGTTCAGAAAAGCTGAAAAGCTGGTTATGATTTCACAGAGCTCGGTTCATATACTCGCCCTTGTCCTTGTCCCTATCATTTTGTCCTTGAGCAATTCCAAAATTACCTGGCCAAATAAGCCGATTTTTGGCATGAAAATATTTGAGCTCAATTCCAGACCGAATACAAATTTTATCTAAAACGCTTCCGTTAATTCTTCACAGCAGCTGACCAAAATGTGCCCTAGTCCTTCTTGTCCCTCTGTGTTCTCAAGGACAAGTATGAACCGGTCTTAAAAATTAAGTACGCCTGAACCAAATGCTTGAAACAGCCAGCCAACTCTCTTTGCAGTATGGTCGCAGATATCAGTTATTCATTTGACAGCTATTAGGGTGGATTCATACTTCAGTAGGGCATACGGACAAAGCCTGTATAATCCGTTTTTTAATTCTTACTTTTTAAGGCAAACGCGCACAGCTTGGGCCTAAGTTGCGATTCATATTTTTGAACAGTATGTCCGTTTGTCCGTATGCCCGGGAGTTTTGGCTAAGTTGAACTGAAATTAACTTTGCCGGGCATATACGGACAAAGTTAAATAATGCGGTTTAGTATATATAGATGAACGGACATATGGCTGACGGGCAAAGTGTCAGATGGCTGTACGGGCGAAGGTATGAATTGAACGGCCATTCTACCGTTCAATTGGTCCCAATGTCCATACGGCAGTACAGTTATTTTAATAATTAATATTAAAAATTGGTATTAAAAATACCTTTTGCCGAAAGAGAACTAAATTAATAGTTCAGAAAAGCTGAAAAGCTGGTTATGATTTCACAGAGCTCGGTTCATATACTCGCCCTTGTCCTTGTTCCTATCATTTTGTCCTTGAGCAATTCCAAAATTACCTGGCCAAATAATGAGAAGTTTGGCGCGAAACAGGATTCACACTAGAATATGCAAATGAGCCAGTGTGTGCGTTGTGTGTAGAGTGTAAAGTATCATTCAGCTCACAAGGTGTCAGTGTAGACAGCGGTGATTTTCTGTGGCATAGTTTCACATAACGGCGGCCCTTGCCGTAGTATATTTAATGTGACCAATGTGACTGTACTTATATTTTTTTTAGCTCACTTTTATTTCTTATATCTTTAATGTCTTAGAACAGTGCAAGGATAGTAATTTTTTGCATAGCATTTGTATCATCAAAAAAAACAAAAAGTATATATATCAGATTTCAATGGTTCGGCTGCTTTAGTTCGCTTACGGTTCTTTATTTTATTATTTTTTTTGACAGTCCAATATGTACTGAGTCTCACACGTATATTAACATCTATTATGTTTATACTACTTTGACAGAGTGTGTCTTGTATTCTTTTTGCAGCAGAAGAGGGATGACGGAGCAACAGACCGTCACTTCGGTGCTAGCAGACGCCGTTGTGCACGGCGTACCTGTGGTAATGGGCAATGGCGGTAATGGTGGTGCGAGGGTCTCCGAGACGCAATTCATTGAAAATCGGCGGATCAGCTCAAGGTCTCCTGCGCATCACCGTCGAGACAACCGACGACGCGGAAGGTCCAGATCATCGTCTCGACGCCGACGTCATCCGCGCTCCCGAACGAAGTCTCGCTCACCCAGACGCGCTAAATCTCGGGACAAGCGCTCTCGATCCCAATCCAGTTCTGACAGTTCGTCCGGGACCCCTTCTACAGATAGCAGCGATTCCTCATCTGGTCGCGATAAACGAAGAACAACTCGAAGACGTCCAGATCCTCTTCCAGAGACCGCCTCGTCTTTCACTTTTCGCAACCCGGGGTGTCAGCATCAATACGATTTGAACCTGGGCGTCATTGCCACCTTGTCAAAGGGTGTGAAACGAGCAGACAAAACATCTTCCAGCAAACGCCGGGCTCAGCGTCTGCGAAAAGCAGTAAAATCGGCCATTAAGGTTTTGGAAAAGCGACAAGAGTTGCTACTTGTCTCCGAAACTTACGGTTGGGACGTTGCAAAAGCTATGGATTCAGGGGGGGTTGTTCGTCACCTGTCGTCCGAAACCAAAAAAGACCTAAAAAGTGCAATTTCTTTGGTCGGCCAGAAAATGCGTCAGTCCACGGGGGGTGGAACCAGGCAGCCCTTTTCCCAACGGGGGGTTGGGGGTTCCCAATCCCAGCCCCCCCAAGAATCTCAGCGGAAACAGCAGTACAACGCCGTGCTGTTCAAAGGACGCTGCTTCACTTGTGGGGCTTTCGGCCACGGATCCCGCAACTGCCCAGCCGCGATTCCCACCACTTCCACGTCTGTCCAGCCAAAGCCCAATGATACACCAGTCACTCAGTGATGTTTGCCTTCAGCCATGCGAAGCCGAAACTTTAAAATGTGAGTTAGAAACTTTGTTGTCGATGCATGAGGTTTGGGGGGCAAATGGTGTGTAAGCCGATTTTTGGCATGAAAATATTTGACCTCAATTCCAGACCGCATACAAAAATCATATAAAACGCTTCCGTTAATTCTTCACAGCAGCTGACCAAAATGTGCCCTAGTCCTTCTTGTCTCTCTGTGTTCTCAAGGATAAGTATAAACCGGTCTTGAAAATTAAGTACGCCTGAACCAAATGCTTGAAACGGCCAGCCAACTCTCTTTGCAGTATGGTCGCAGATATCAGTTATTCATTTAACAGCTATTAGGGTGGATTCATACTTCAGTAGGGTATACGGACAAAGCCTGTATAATCCGTTTTTTAATTCTTACTTTTTAAGGCAAACGCGCATAGCTTGGGCCTAAGTTGCGATTCATATTTTTGAACAGTATGTCCGTTTGTCCGTATGCCCGGGAGTTTTGGCTAAGTTGAACTGAAATTAACTTTGCCGGGCATTTACGGACAAAGTGAAATAATGCGGTTTAGTATATATAGATGAACGAACATATGGCTGACGGGCAAAGTGGCAGATGGCTGTACGGGCGAAGGTATGAATTGAACGGCCATTCTGCCGTTCAGTTGGTCCCAATGTCCATACGGCAGTACGGTTATTTTAATAATTAATATTAAAAATTGGTATTAAAAATACTTTTAATTTCAATTATTTTGTTATTATTAGTATTAAAAATATAATAAATAATATAATATAATAATATAATAAATTAATATTTTACGCTGTTGTGCTATTTACATTAATATTTAATTAATAATAAATAAGGTTGGCTATTTATATTTATATTAAAATTACTGCCAGCTGCTTATGTACCTATAGATGTTCGCAGTTGAAAATTTCAACGGAGGTTGAAATGTTCGTCATCGAAAAAATTTTCGATGACGAGCTTTTGTCAAAGCTCGTCATCGAAAAATTTCTCGATGACGAACATTTTCGATGACGAACTTTCGATGACGAACATTTGTCTTTTGATAAATCACCGTTGAAAAAACAAATGTTCATCATCGAAAATGTTTCCATCAATCCAAAATTTTTGATGACGAACATTTTCGATGACGAACATTTGGTTTGTCGATGACGAACATTTGGTTTTTCGATGACGAACATTTTTGATGATGAACATTTGTTTTTTCGATGACGAACATTTTTGATGACGAACATTTTCGATGACCAACATTTTCGATGACGAACTTTTGATGACGAACATTTTCGATGACGAACATTTTGTTTCGATAAATCGGGCCCAGGACATCGGCTGGTAAATAAATTTGCAGCCGAAATCTGGCAGCGTAACTGCGTGCGTTCGCAAGCAACCTGTACATGCAGTCACATTATGTGCGTCACAAGCGAGTGTCTGCCTGCGGACTTGGGGCCGTCACAGGTGTAGCTAACAAGCAGCAGTTTCATGCTAATTTTTTTAGTGATTTTCAGCTGTTAACAGTCAGTACTTACACTAAGTTTGTCCCTGCCGCGTAAAATTGTCAAAAACTTGATTAGTATTTTTCAAAAATGTTTCAAAATTTCAATTCGACGAATACTCTCCCCCGCCCAGAATCGCACATGGACCCGTACATTCATTGAATTATATAGGGTTTGAATTCCAAGATAATGTCAATCAATGGCAATCATTGACAGCGATTACTTGAGTTTTTAGTATGACTTCATTCATTAGTTAATAATTCATTTTAATTATTTCACAAAACTATTTAATTCGTTGTTGTGAAATTTAAGCCAGAATTTTATGTTTTGGATTATATACTGGAAATGTTTTGTTAAAAAAATGACAACACCGCGATTTTATGCCAGACGTCATGTCACCCGTTCCTTGACGGAAATTTAAGCCAGAAGTTTATGTTTTGAATTAGATACTGGAAATGTCTTGTTAAAAAATGACAACACCGCTACACCACATTGAAATTTTGGTCAAGGAGGCATCATAAACTTAAAACTTCAGAATCCTACCTCATTTATTACTAAACATGAAAATTGCATTCAGAGCAATATTATACATTACTTATACAATAATAAAATTAAAATTAATAAAATTGTACTACAGTTTGTATCCAACTGTAGCCAACTTTTAAAAATAAACCCCCGACCAACAAAAACTTTAACACGTAAATTATGCAAACTGCATCGTGGCCAGCTTATGCCAAAAAGCAGTATAAAGACCTGCCGCCGTTAAGGCGGCGGCAGGAAAAACATATTATGATCAAATGTGGATGTTATGTCTCAGTTTTTTGCTGGTTATGGTTTTGTGTGGCTGGTCTGCAAGTTTGCAGCAAGTTTGTGTGGCTGGTCTGATGTTTTGACTGAAACCTGGGCGAAAAGTTGGTGCTTTGAGAGAGTAAAGAGAGTTTGGTTGGATTGCACAGGGCTGACAATATTGAAACATTGAAACGGGATGCACAGGCACCTGTGGCCACAGGTCACACTGTCACAGGCCCACAAATTTGTGCCTGTGGTCCTGTGAGTTTATTGGAACGGGCTACAGGATGACACCATACAGTCAGTACGTTCACAGCAAGAGTCTTTATGCAAATTAGGTAAACCAGTCCGTAGCCAATCGTACATTGCATACGCATACATATTCCGGCCAGCATGTTACTTGTTCTGCACAGTCTGTTCACACTCAGACTCTACCGCCATACTTTAACCTTGCAAACAGTAGAAGTTAAACTTTAAGCTTACCCACAGTTTAAGTTTAACCTTCCCATTTCCCAACAGTTTACCTTTATCCTTACCCACAGTTTAACTTGAACGTTACCAAAAGCTCAATTTTGATCTTAGGCTACTTTTAACACTTTTTCCTTCACCTTACCAGTGCGTAAAGTTAAACCTGCAGGCAATTTTGAGAACACGACCCCAGGCTTAGACTTGACCGCAAAACTAAAGAATCGGAAATCGGAAACGTTTTACGTGCGTCTAGTTCATATAAATGTTACACAAATGTAAATGTTGTTACAGAGGGAAGAAACCTCAATGATTTTATTTGGATTTTTGTTCGTCAAGACGTGAAACTTAGGCTAAAACTAAGCCTGAGCCAGGCCTACAAACCTAAACTCAAAACAAAAACTCGGTCCTCCAATGTCCAATCGCAGGAAAAAATTTGAGCAGAAAAAGGTAGAAAAGCGTGTTTTACTTTTTACTACGATTTTTCCACTTTTTTTGCATTTGGGTTTTTTCCATAACTTTATAATTTTGTCATCGAAATCGAAATACTGTCAATGTATTCAATGTCGATGTCAGTGTCTTGACAGCCACCTTTGTTTCGAAACACTGTCTTTTATACAGATTTTTTTTATTTTTACTCCAATTTAATTTTTTGCAGTTTCTACTGTTTTCCACTTTTTTTACAGTTTTTCTGCTTTTTTTACTTTTCTCAGTTTTTGTGTTAGTTATACTTGGGATACAGAAATAATTTTTTACTAAAATTATATACAGTACTGTGCAAAAAAAAAGTTCCCTGTTCGTCGGCGTACGACGAGCTTCGTCGTTCGCGAAAAGTGACGAACGGTGGGCGGAAAGTTACGCACAAAAAATTTTCAATTTTTCACTTTTTTACACTGAAAAGGTGTTTTAGAGCACTTTTTAAAAAATTTTTGAAAAAATTTTTTGTTCGTCACTTTCCGGCCACCGTTCGTCACTTTTCGCAAACGACGAAACTCGTCGTACGCCGACGAACAGGGAACTTTTTTTTGCACAGTACTGTATTTTTGATCAGAGCCAGACTGTGTAAAAAATTTCCACCGCCGTTATTTGCTTATGCAACTGGGCTCAGAACTTAGAAAGCTCAAAAAGCTATTCTAAAATGCTGTAGCATTCCATATTAACTTTTGGTGAAGCATTAGCGCATTGGGTTTTACAACACGGTGAGCTTCATCAAGTGTTCTGTGAACTGTGCTATGCCTTCTGCATGCAAAAACAAACACGCTAAACGTACACACACACACACACACACTCACACTCAGTCATATAATCAGTTTGCAGCACCGGCTACAGCAGGAAAGTAAATGCACAGTGTCAGCATCAGCAACAGTCATGCTGTGTAACACTGGAACACTAAAACACAAAGTTTTCACAGGCTTACAACGGTGAACGCAGACGCAAATGTACAGCAAACGCACAGTAAAACACACAGCCGTACACACAAAGCGTACTTTGCACTACAGCACACAAACTATAGCTGAATGAACTTAAATAGGGAGTGGGTAAAACCCAGCCACCCTGCCAGCCCCGGCCCCAGCCCCAGCGCCAGCCACCCTTGGGTAAAACCCAGCCACCCCACCAGCCATCCCAAATATATCCTGCTTAAAAAGACATATAAATGTGCAATGCATTGGTTACTTTTATTGTTACTTGTTATTGTAACAGGAAAAACTATAATTAGATGATTCGCAAAAATTAATAGAATGGAAAAAGTAGCAAATTGCATGAAAAACTAAAAAAACAGTCGAAATTCGAAAGTCGAATTATATTTGCTAACAGTCAAAAAAAACATGTATATTATTCTACTGAAAAGATGCCCACCAAATTTATGTAGTGATTTCTATTGGAAATGTATGTATGTTTAAAACTTGAAACCTTCAAACTGAAAGGTCTGAAAATATTTAAAAATATATTTTCAGCAACATAAACGTTTGAAAAACAGCAACAAATCAGAAAAAATGTTTGAACAAACAAAAAAATCAAGCAGGAAAAACCTCAGTCTCAAGTTTTTAAAATACCTATTTTGATTTATTTTTATTTCGTTGTAATATTTTTCATCATAATTTATTTTTTGTATTGAGTCTCGAATGTTTTTTTTAGACATTGCCCCCTCTGTAATTTTCTGGCCAATTATATGTCTACTCTATTATGGTATATTTGGGGGTGGCTGGTGAGGTGGCTGTGTTTTACCCAAGGGTAGCTGGGGCTGGCAGGGTGGCCGCCGGCTAGGTTTTACCCACTCCCCTTAAATACATGTTGCGCTGTGGCGCAACAGGAAAAAATTAAAAAATACTAAAATACAGTTATGAACAAAAGTTTGTACTATGAAGAACGATAATTTAATTTTTATGTATTGAAGAATTTATTGCATGAACACAGGACGGATTTTGCGTTCAAAACGGGTTTGAAAACTGTTCGAAACCAGTTCAAAAAATTTTGAACTGGATTTGAACAAGCAACTTTGGACTAGTTTTAAATGTTTTTTAGACGTTTTTTGAATATTTTTGAACTGGTTTTGAACGTTTTTAAACTAGTTTTGGACTCGTTCAAAACGAGTCTAAAACGAGTCCAAAACATTTCCAGCGCAAGTTTGAATGAAATTTGAACTCCTTTTGAATGAAATTTGAACTAGTTTTAAACTAGTTTTGGACGCGTTTTAGACATACGCTGACTAATTTTGAACTTGTTTTGGACTGGTTTTGAACTGGTTGAATGTTTTTTAAACTCGTTTTGGACGTTTTGTTTCTCGGCGTTAGCCTGCATGCAGGAATTTTGAACTCGTTTTGAACGCGTTTTAAACTATTTTTGAACGTTTTCGTACCATATACTGGCGCACCCTGGGACCTCCCTCGGTTCTACCGTAAATAGTGCTATCGTTTTCTGGTTTCCGCCGTTTTCAATTATTTTTAATTTAGGTATTTTTTGTGCTGTTACATGTTATATGACTAACCATCGGGATCAGTCCATTATTCTCCCAAAAGTCTCTACATACAAGAACTATATTTTCGAACACATATATACGGTTACAACTCGAGAGACATATAAGACAAGTCACGTGTAACAAACAGCCTTATGTATATATATATATATATATATATATATATATATATATATATATATATATATATATATATATATATATATATATATATATATATATATATATATATATATGTATATGTCCTAAAGCTGATATATACTGTACAGTAGAAACCTAAAGTGAAAAAATAGAAAAAGACAGTGTTTCAAAGAGCCAGTCTTGAGAAATGAGAAGGTAGCATTCCACCTGAAAGTATCGGAAATCTTATCGTGAGATGGACGACAAAATTTCTCTATTTCTCGATCATGTCTCTATTGCTTCGTCCTACGTATATACTCTTACAGCAATGATGAGTATAGGTCTCTCACGGAATTTTAGATCCGGTTTAACATCCGGTTAATTTTAGGAAGGCCGGAGGAGGAAAAATAGGCCGTAGCTGTAGCTGCGGGTTGTCTGACTTGTTGCATGTATTTCGGGGGGGGGGGATTCCCCCATACTCCATTGCCCCATTCCCCACCCTGGCTACGTCCTTGCCAAGAAGTGTGCGAAACTGTCAAATAATAGTTAACAGTTGTCTCAGGTTTTTCCACCTTTTCAAATTTTTCCACGTTTCTCAAATTTCTAGAATTGACATTTTAAAATACAAGGGTCGGTCTCGGTGTCGTATGTCTCGTTTGTGTGCTTTCTGTTGCCTGGTCTCGGTCTCGGTTGCGAACTCTAGACTTTCCAACTCTGATAAGAGGGGTAAAAAACACAGGGGAAACGAGAGGTAAAAAACACGGCTCATACCCAGCGAAAACAGGGGTTGGGTTACACAGCTGTAAGGTAGTGCAATATAAATTGTACATAACAATTACACATACGTAATACGTACTTACTGTTGTCGTGCTGGTGAAGCCAATTGAAGTGCAGTTGGGGGGGGGGGGGAAATAGCGGCTCTAAAGACCAATTCCTAAAATAGATTAAACGGATTAGATTAAAATTTGTTTGCTTAATAACTTAAATCGATGTTGAGATAGACGTAAAAAATTTTGTCCACAAGCGGGAGGGGCCACAAAGAATTGCTTTTGCAATTTTCGTATAAATTCATAAAAGATGTCATGAGTTATTGGCAAAACAAATTTTAATCTAATCCGTTTAATCCATTTTAGGAACTGGTCGTAAGAGTAGAGCACGTTAAGGAAAGCATCTTGTGTAATAAAACACCTATCACAATTTGAATTTTCTGCGGTATGACGGCTTCGTTAAAATAGCATTTCAAGTGTTTTTGGAAGTGAACGTCGGTCAAAGTTTGAAAACAAAAATGGCTTTCTTTTTGTTTTTGGATACGTTTGAGTGCGTTATGTTATTTTAAACGTTTAAGGCGTCGTCTCGGCTTAGTTGGCAGGATTTTCTAGTCTAAGCATGCTTATTTTCCTGAAAATTTTTTAGATCCTCAATCGAAATTTTCTGGAAAAACCCTGCCGCTTAGCCTAAAGAATTTTGCCAGCTAAGCCTAGTCGATGCCTTAAAACATTATATAGCACTCAAAAATATCCAAAAACAACGATTATAGCCAGTTTTGCTTCTAAGCTTGGCCTACGTTCACTTCCCAAAACACTGAAAATGCAGTTTTCAAGGGGTCATAGCTCAGAAAGTACAAATTTGTAGATAGGGGTTCTATTACAAAAAATGCTTCTCTTGAGGTGCTCTTTTCCAAAAAATAGGACCACTATCACCCCCTCAACTGCACTTGATCTCAAGTTGGTGCACACTATTTGGACACGCCATTTATATAAACATTTGGAATAGAAAAAATATGGGCTTCAGAAAAAAAAGCGAAAACGTCCCTCACTGAGGGCTCAGATTTCGGGAGGTCGTATCTCAGAAAATCCAAAAAATCAGATAAATAAGAATTCTTGAAGCATTATAGTGATGTGCGGTGCATTTTTGGCGGGAAGGGGGAAATCAAACACATATTTTTCAGCGTAAAAACACGTTTTTAGAGGTTTTCGCATGCGCTGAGTTCATTTTTTGCAGTTTCCAAGCGAAAGTTCAAAACTTCCCCATTGTTCAGAGCCAAGCTCACGCTGATGGGCAATTTCGGTTTTAAAGTTCAGCTTTATTCATTAGTCCAGAGTAACAATAATCCTTTTATTTAATGCAGGAAACTACGACTAATTTTTTGCTCACCCACAACTGAGTTTAATTGTGAGCACCACACATGGGCGTGGGGGGGGGTTTCACCCCCCCCAGAAGCATACATGTAACAGCACCAAAATTTTGGGTACCCCTACCCCTTCTGGTGGGACCCACCCCTTCCCTGCGTCAACTCATTTTTGACCCCCCTTCCCTCCCAAAAATGACGCATTTTTCACCTTGTTTGACCAAAAATCACCGATTTTGACAAATTTTGGCGAAAATTTTGGTAAAAATCGCTTAAATTTCACGAAAAAATGTCCATTTTTTAAATTTTGACCAAAATTTTACTCCCGCTGGCACCATACATGGGCGTGGGTTGGGTTTGGGGGGGCATCCTCACCCCCTCAGACAGGTCCGTCACCCCCCCAGGATGTTTTGAAGATAGCCCACGAAGCAAAAATTACTGGCTCACGAAGAGAAATTGGTGGCTCACGAAGCAAAAATAGCCGGAAAAGTTGCTCCGCACCACCCCCCCCCCCCCGGTGGCTCACCCCCCCCCCAGAATTCGGTTGCTGTCCACGTAACGTGTATGGTGAGCACTAAGCTTAAGCCTGAGCTCTGAAACTAAGCGCTAAGCCTAAGCCTGAGGCCTAATTTGACGGAAAAGCCTGCTAAAAAGCATCAAAAATAAGTTTACCGCACTAAAAAACCTCAACTAGCTTCATAATTTAAAAAATTTCGCAGATATAGCCCGAACTTTGTACGGAACCTTACTCGTGTTGTATAACGCTTCAATCGGCCTGGTCCAGGTAGCTACAGAAAAAGTTTTGAATTTTTTTTGGAATTTTAATGAAGCCTGAACCGATTTAAAGCCTGAACCGATTTAAAGCCTGAAGCCCTGAACCGATTTAAAAATTTTTTTCAGCATTTTGTAGCTTACATTTTGTAGCATTTTGTAGTTGTTCTTTCAATGGTGGCAGCAGGTTTTCATTTCATGGAGTATTTTTGCCAATCCAATTTTGCGCAAAAATTTTCATGTAAAGTTTAATTTTTGGACAAAGTTTGATTTCCAGCTAGAGCTTACATCCTACAAACTTCTAACCTAGTCTATTCGAAACAGCGTTCAATTTTGACCCCCTCTGGGTTTGGGGAATATAGGGGGACTACGGATCATTAAGCAAAAAAATGTCGTTTTACCGACTTATTCCACCTCTAATTGTTTTAACACCAATAATTTCACTCTAGATTTTTATTAAAAGGGGCTAGAGATCAGATTAGGGGCTTGGCTGACGATGGGGGTTCTATATTTTTATTAAAAGAAGGCGTAGGAAGCGTTTTAGGGCCAAAAATAATTCCCCACCCGCCAAAGATTGACCGTGATGTGCTATGGGAGAAAACATTACGCAATTTTTAACTAAAATGCAACTAAAAGATTTTTTGGCCAATTTGCCAAAATTTGCTAGCTAAAAAACACAAAATTTAGCATACAATCATGATTATAAAAATACGAAAAAACAAGTATACATATATGTCCATACACACAAATAACTAACAAAAGCATGGTGTATAACAGTATACAAAATAGAAATAACAAATATATAAAAACACAGGCAACATAATCCGTGTATACATAAACTCAGAATAGGGTAAAATAGAGCACTCAATAGACTAGAAGCAGGATGTATCGAAAACATCTAAAATTAGTTCAAAACGCGTTTAAAACATTTTGGACTAGTTTTGAACGAAATTTAAATGTCCAAAACGGGTTCAAAATATTTTGGACTAGTTTTGAACGAAATTTGAACGTTCAAAACCAGTTCAAAATGTGCACGCTGGCTGTCGAATTTGTTCAAAACGAGTTCAAAAACTTTTGAACTGGTTTTGAATAAAACGGACACGTTCAAAACTAGTCCAAAATTGTCAGCGTTTTGAACTACTTTTGGACTAGTTTTGAATAAATGGTTTTCCTGTGGAATGAAGTTATTTTAAACATTAGTCTGGCTTCAATGCGGTAACGTGATTTCTGGATCAATTTTGCTCTCCACAGCAAGGCTCCACATGTGTGACTGACTGTGCGTGTGCATTTTCAAAAACACTCAAATATCGGCTCAAATTTGGATTTAGGCTTAGGCTTAGGCTGGGATTCACAACCTAACACTAACACTAACTTTTTCCTTAAATATTAGTGAAACACTTAAAATTGGCCTCGAAACACTAACATTTTAAGTGTTTCAGGCTGAAATTTAAGTGTTTCACTAACTTTTAAGGGAAACTTTAGTGTTAGTGTTAGGTTGTGAATCCCAGCCTAAGGCTTAGTTTTGAAATGTTGAAATTTATATGTTTGTGTGATGAGCCTTGCTGTAACTAAAGCTACGTTCTGGACACTGGATCAAGTGCTGGTCGTATAATACGAGGCCGAATTGAATCGTCGCCAGGCCGAAAATGTTGCACAAGGCCGAATTGTCACGAGGCCGAATTGTCGCCAGGCCGAATCTCCTTTATTATTTTAATGCAATGTTTAGGCTTAGCTGGCTCGATTTTTCCTAAAAATTTCCGTTTTCTGACCTTTTCCTGAAGGCCGATTCACACGCTGCGATTTTACTGCGTTTTTGCCGCGGCGTTTTCGCCGCTGCGGCAAAACGCACTGTCTGAACAGACGCAGCGATTTCAATGCGGAATGAATGCGTCTTGATTTTTCCGCAGCGTTTTAAACGCCAGACTGCAATTCGGCCTGCGATTTCAGTGCGTTTTGATGCTGCGGACGTGTTGGTTTCAACAATATCAGGAAAACTGTTTCTCATATTTTTAAGACAGTAAAGACGCAGCAAAATAGTTTGCGAGACGCAACGTTTGTTCAGATGCTGCGTTTTGTGTGCGACACCCTGCGTCTTGCGTTTTGCGTCAAAATCGCAGCGGCAAAATCGCAGTGTGTGAATCGGCCTTTAAGCCTAAGCCTGAGCCTAAGCCTAAGCCTGGGGTTAAGTGCAGTTGGGGAAGGGAAATAGTGGACCTATTTTTTGAGTAGAGCACCTTGGGGGAAGCATTTTTCCTGCCGCCGCCTCAGCGGCGGCAGGTCTTTATACTGCTTTTTGCCATAAGCTTGGCAAGAAGCAGCCAGTGACGTA